>BQNB010154119.1:0-15560 GCA_026074375.1 Tanacetum coccineum | reverse complement strand
TTTTCAACTTTCTAATTAATGTGTGTTAATTTTTTTTTTAATTTATGTAAGAATATTTAAAATTTTCGGTAAAATTTTTTTTGAAATGTTTAAAAAAAAATTCGAATTTATTTTTAAAAAAATTTCTCGAAATGATTTAAATTTATGTAAAAAAATTCAAATTTTTTTAAAAAAATTTCTCGATTTTTTTTTTAAAAATTTATGTAAGAATATTTAAAATTTTCGGTAAAAAATTTTTTTCAAATGTTTTAAAAAAAATTCGAATTTTTTTTAAAAAAAATTTCTCGAAATGTTTTAAATTTATGTAAAAAAATTCGAATTTTTTTAAAAAAATTTCTCGAAATGTTTTAAATTTATGTAAAAAAATTCGAATTTTTTTAAAAAAATTTCTCGAAATTTTTTTTTTAATTTATGTAAGAATATTTAAAATTTTCGGTAAAAAATTTTTTTGAAATGTTTTAAAAAAAATTCGAATTTTTTTTTAAAAAAATTTCTCGAAATGTTTTAAATTTATGTAAAAAAATTTCTCGAATTTTTTTTTTTTTTAAATTTATGTAAGAATATTTAAAATTTTTGGTAAAAAATTTTTTTAAAATGTTTTAAAAAAAATTTCTCGAAATGTTTTAAAAAAAATTCGAATTTTTTTTAAAAAAAATTTCTCGAAATGTTTTAAATTTATGTAAAAAATTCGAATTTTTTTAAAAAAATTTCTCGAAATTTTTTTTTTTTAAATTTATGTAAGAATATTTAAAACTTTCGGTAAAAAATTTTTTTGAAATGTTTTAAAAAAAATTTGATTTTTTTTTTAAAAAAATTTCTCGAAATGTTTTAAATTTATGTAAAAAATTTCGAATTTTTTTAAAAAAATTTCTCGAAATTTTTTTTTAAAATTTATGTATGAATATTTAAAATTTTCGGTAAAAAATATTTTTGAAATGTTTTGAAAAAACAATTCGAATTTTTTTTAAAAAAAATTTCTCGAAATGTTTTAAATTTATGTAAAAAAATTCGAATTTTTTTAAAAAAATTTCTCGAATTTTTTTTTTTTAAATTTATGTAAGAATATTTAAAATTTTTTGTAAAATTTTTTTTTGAAATGTTTTAAAAAAAAATTTCTCGAAATGTTTTAAAAAAAATTCTCGAAATGTTTTAAATTTATGTAAAAAAATTCGAATTTTTAAAAAAAAAATTCTCGAAATTAATTGTTACAGGGACCATTTCTGAAACACAAGAAACCACAAGGATCATTTCTGAACAAGCACGAGGGTATTTATGTCATTTATACCAACTAAACCAACAATTAACGGTCAAACAAACAGAAAATGTTGGTCAAGGGACTAAACCCGATACGGGTGAAAACGTTGGGGACAGGATCCGGGAAAAAAAAAGTTTAGGGACCTTTTTCGTTAAACCCGACAGACCACAGGGACCATTTAGGCAATTAACTCAAAAGATATTAATTAAAAGTGAGGACCATCTCGCTCTATCTTTGGATTTCATTAGGTGAAGTGTTTCACCGAACATTCCATTTTTTTCACCCTTCACGCGCCAAGATGTTAGAGCCGTAATGATTCACCTTGACTTCACTGACCTATGTTGCACGGGCACGGGGACGGATACCGACACTGGGATGGAAACGGTGAAACTGTCACTAATCAAAGTTCAATATTAGATGCGAAAGATTTGTCACCAAAATGTCATTAATTAAAGTTCAATATTAGATGCGAACAATATGGCAACCTATAGGCTAATTAAGATGGATGTGATTTGGTGTTTCTATCCGATTGGAACTATAATTTTTAAAAAACATTCAAAAACTTAGGCTGCGTTTAGTTGGAGGAAAACACCATTTTTTTCCAAAAAATGTTTACGGGAAAACAAGGAAAACAGAGATCGCGTTCATTTCGTCGTTTTTCAACAAAATTCTCTACAAAACACAAAATCCCTATTTTCTCATTTTGTACACAAAACTAGAAAACAATTTTATTTTGTTTTCCTTTTATGACACCCATATCTAATTTCTCATTATTTCCTACGTTTTATACGTTTTTATAAGTTTTTTGATGTTTATGTACGCTTACAGACGTTTTTTACGATTTCGACAGTTTTTTTTACGTTTTCGTCCGTTTTTTTACGATTTCGACTGTTTTTTACGATTTCGTCCGTTTTTTTGCTATTTCATCCGTTTTTTTGCGATTTCGTCCGCTTTTTTGCGAGTGCGTCCGTTTTTTTGCGATTTCGTTTGTTTTTTACGATTTTGTCTGTTTTTTACGATTTCGTCCGTTTTTTACGATTTCGTTCGTTTTTTTACGTTTTCGTCCGTTTTTTACGATATCGTCCGTTTTTACGATTTCGACAGTTTTTTTACACTGTTCGTCTGTTTTTTTACATTTTCGTCCGTTTTTTTACGTTTTCATTTGTTTTTTACGATTTTGTCTGTTTTTTTACGATTTCGTCCTTTTTTATACTTTTTCGTCCTTTTTTTTACGATTTCGTCCGTTTTTTACAATTTCGTCCGTTTTTTGCGATTTCGTCTGTTTTTTTACGTTTTCGTCTGTTTTTTTACGTTTTCGTCATTTTTTATGATTTCATCCTTTTTTTACGATTTCGTCCGTTTTTTTACGATTTCGTCTGTTTTTTTTTCGATTTCGTCGTTTTTTACATTTTCGTCCTTATTTTTACGATTTTGTTTGTTCTTTTACGATTTCGTATGTTCTTTTACGATTTCGTTTTTTTTTACGATTTCATCCGTTTTTTTACAGACGAAAACGTAAAATTATAGACGAAAACGTAAAAACCGACGAAAACGTAAAAAACTGGCGAAAACGTAAAAAACGGACGAAATCGTAAAAAACGGGCGAAAACTTAAAAATCGGACGAAATCGTAAAAACGGACGAAAACGTAAAAAAACGGACGAGATCGTAAAAAACGGACGAAATCTTAAAAAACGGACGAAATCGTAAAAAAACTGACGAAACGTAAAAAATGGACGAAAACGTAAAAAGAGGACGAAATCGTAAAAAAACGGACGAAATCGTAAAAAAACGGATGAAAACGTAAAAAGCAGACGAAATCGTAAAAAAAAGGAAGAAAACGTAAAAAAGCGGACAAAAATGTAAAAATACGGACGAAAACGTAAAAAAATGTACGAAAACGTAAAAAAAACGGACGAAAACGTAAAAATACGGACGAAAACGTTAAAAAAATAATTAATTAAATAAGATTCACCAAGTAGCCTATTTATCCCATTAGTGCCCGTTTTAGCCCGTGCCCATTTTGGTCAGTACCCGTTTTGCCTGATGCCCGCGCCCGCCCGCCCCGCCCGTTTTGCCGCCTCTATTTTTGTGTTTCGAATATGTCTTTATATTTTTACAAAAGTAAATAGAGAATTGAAATAGAAACAACAACACTTGAACATGTATTCTAGTTTTGTAAAATGGAAAACACAAACACATGTTTTTTAACTAAACACGTTTTCCAAAATTTCAATTGTTTTGTGGAAATGGAAACCCCCTCCTTTTTCCTACAAAACAGGAAACAGAAAATGATGGAAAATGTTTTCCAACTAAACGCAACCTTAATATTTTTTTATGTGTTTTACACATGTACGTACTTTACTTGATACTGGGGCGCTATTCTTTCCCCGTGCCGGCCGTAGGACTGGTCAATAACGGCTTTCCAATAAATATACTCGTATATGCTTTTTTTATAATAACCATAATGTATGAATCTTTGAATTATGTGTTAATGTAATTGTTATGAAGAAATATAAACATGAAGTTGCAACAAGGATGAAACCATAGTACCGTGTTAAACTATTAAAATCACGATGAATGTTTGAAGTATCACGTAAAAAACTAAACATCTCACAAAAATCCCCTATATTTGAAAGTCAGGCGGTTCTTCGGTTACGGAACCGAGAACCGCGGTTCCGAACCGAACCGAACCGAACCAAGAACCGAAATTTAGAATATTGAGGAAACCGCGGTTCTAAAATTCGGTTCAGGTTGGGTCGGTTCCGACTTGATTCTCGGTTCCGGTTCGATTCTCGCCCTCGATCCATTTGCTCACCCCTAATTCTAACATCAATTTACATCTTTTTCGATTATAATTTTAGTAATAAGATTTTATATATTAACTTATCATAAGTTATCATGATAAGTGGCGAGTATAGTAGACATTTTATGTTGTGACTCAACTTTGGTTTTAGTTTCATGCATGCACACACACGTATATATTGTTAGAACTTATAGGTTTTTATTAATAATTATATATTGTATGTATCCCATATAGACACATGAATGAGAACAATATGAGTATAAATATGTTCAATTGGTATATCTTAAATAACATAAAGTTTGCATGACTAATTCAAGATATTAAAGGAACATGTACTATATTAATTAATGTTATTAAATATGTATATCTTATTGATTCATATTGACGAACAATTGTGTTGTTTTACATAGAGCAATGCTACATCAACTCCCAACTCACATAAAAACTTTCACATGCTGATGTGGCATGTAACTTGCACCAATCACATTCTATCAAATTTTCTCTTTCTTTTTTCAACTACCTATATTTGTTTGACACATATGGGTGTGGAATTTGTATGTGTAAAATGGGTGTGAATCTAGCATTTCTCTTTTACATAATTGTTTCAATTGTTTGAAACCTTTCAAATTGAAAGGGATGTGTTTGAAACGCGAGAATCATTGTGACTATTAATTATGTCTTTGACTATAGAAACTAAATGCCACGAAAATGTTCATTTAATTATTTAAAGAGTCACAACAATGCCTATAAATGGTGGTCTCATTCCAACGTTTTCAATTTAATCCAATACATACAAAATACATACATTTGATGTTCATGTACACTTTATGTAATGTTGGCATAAAGTTCTATTTTTTGAGGTCGATTCGATATCTCTGATTCCTGAGAAGAAATTTAGTCTTACGAAATCCCACCAGCGTAATTAATGGGGGACTGTCTATTATTTTTTAAGGATAGTGACTTAATCACGTCCATCAATAGTCGTTCATAGTTTTAGCAGCGATCTGCCATATTCAAAAATATATAGGTTATGTGCATGCATCTTACGTTAATTTTTACGGTCTTTGGTCTGTCCTGACTCATCATAGAGCCATTTACACGATAAATATGCCAACGGCCGTTTTTTCTTGTGTTCTTTTGAGGACTAAACAAAATTATGATATTTAGGTAATTTCGGAATATCTATAGGTTTTGGTATGATGCTTTTATTGTTTATGTATTCAACTATCCGAAATTAATGTCTAAATGTTTTGCATTTTTGTTAAAACTATATATTTATGGGTGTCAAAGTAACAAATTATTATATCTCTTTTTAATCATTCCAATCAAATTTCGAAATATTCAAATATGAATCCACCCCCGATTAGGTATATCCCAAATGACGGGTGGGGAATATTAGAACTGTATTTTACTTCTCAATTTCTTCTATCTTATCTTTTTTTCTAAAATTCTTTAACATGTAGTATTAGTTTAAGTCAACAAAAGTTTCAAAGAATGACGGTATTATGTTTAAGTCAGCAAAAGACACTTTGTTTGTAGTGACCATCAAATTACTAAGTACTATATATACATTTGTGGACCATTTTGACCAAAACTAAATATAATAATATTTTATTGATTATAATATTTACAAAATTTATTATAATAATATTTTATTCATTATAATAATCACTTATCATTTTTAACAAAAAAAACCCCCTCAAAGTTATGTCTTTTTTTATTTTAGTCCAAAACATTTTTGTAATATTTCATTTTTATTAAAGTCCGCCTTAAAGTTAAGTTACTTTTCACTTTTAGTCCAAAACACTTCATTTTTATTTTTAACCGAACCCGCTTCAAAGTTAAGCCAGTTTTTATTTTTAATCCAAAACACTTTAGTAATATTTCATTTTTTTACTAAAGCCAACCTCCAAAGTGTAACTCATTTTTCTGAAATCAATGTTTGAATTTTCACTTTTTAGTCCGAATAAACTTAACACCACCCCACCCCACCCCCACCCCCCCCCCCCCCCCCCCCCCCCCCCCCCAGCTTCTAACATAAATCCGGATTTCTTAAGATGTCAGTACATTCTATGTCTTAAACCTTTATAATACCAAAAACGTTTATACTAAACGCGCCGCGATGATAAGCGCGGGAGAGCCAAATCTTGTTATATTAATAAGTCAAATTAAAGAGCAAATTACAATTCAAATTCACTAGTACCATTCATTTCATCAATATATTAATTTCTTCTTGATAAGAAAAGAAGTGACCATTTACATTAAATAACGGTTATAGAGCATATAGCATCCATATACAAATGAGACACGAATGGTAAACAGAATACGGTTTATTTTGTTCTCCCATAACCAAATGACCCCGATGATGCGATAATAACATATCTTATTTTACCCTAACAAAGTAATATTGAAATCCTATTATATAACTAAATGGCATTGTGGCCAACATAGCCACTAGAAGAAAAGTCACAAGCGACAAGACTGTAGCTACGTACAAACCGCTTCGTTGTTGCCGGGGTAACTACGACCATGTCGCCATATACTCTCCCATTGCCATAGCCGTCGCTCTAGGGACGAACCCAAAATAGTACTTTAAGTTTTCTTTAGCGAACACGTTTCCAAACTCCACTTGGTAACTCTACTACCTTTGAAACGTTGTTCAATTTTTATACCTCAAAAACATGAGACCGGTATATGTAAATACAAGGTATGTGAGGAAAAAACGTCTTAGCCAAACTTTAAATATAGTTACAATCACTCTTTAATACGTACTTACTCAATCTCTTGTCAAAAACGGTCCATGAAAATCTTTTTGCCTTCTTCGCTTCTTTTATATCACATTCTAATCCATTAATGTTACAAAGTAATATTGAAATCCTATTATATAACCAAATGGCACTGTGGCCAACATAACCACCAGAAGAAAAGTCACAAACGACAAGACTGTAGCTGCCCACGGGTTTGGGGAGCCTCCTACGTCCAAACCGCTTCGTTGTTGCCGGGCTAACTCCGACCATGTCGCCTTATACTCTCCCATTGCCATGGTCGTTCCTTCCTAAGGACGAACCTCAAAATGTACTATAAGTTTTCTTTGCAAAACACGTTTCAGAAACTCCACTTTGGGTGAACTCTATTACCTTTGAAAGGTTTGTTCACTTTTTTTACCTTCAAAAACTATGAGATATGTATACTACATGTATTGTTCGTCATTGATTTGTCAAAGTATTTATGTATGATTAGTCAAAGTTATTTATGTCAATCAAAGTTATTTATGTCAGTCAAAGTAATGGTCATTATGTATTGACCATTACATTGACTGACATAAATAACTTTGAATAACATAAATAACTTTGACTAATCATGGACTAACAGGTATATGAGGAAAAAACGTCTTAGCCAAACTTTAAATATAGTTACAATCACACTTTAATACGTGCTTACTCAATCTCTTGTCGAAAACGGTCCATGAAAATCTTCTTTCCTTCTTTGCTTCTTTTATATCCCATTCTAATCCATTAATATTACAAGTTACATACCTACTACCATGGTCGTCGTTAAATTTTTAAAAAATTTGAGGGCCCTAAACGAAATCACATATTGAGGCCTTTCGAGAAGAAATGTTATATATAAAGTGTCGTCGTCTATAAGATATAATGCAAATTAGTTATCTAACGTTTAACAATGTCTATTTAATATGTGTTCTAATCTAAATTACCTTTTCTTTAGGAAAAATATGTGGCAAACATGCATATAACGAGACAATTTTAGGGGCCCTGAAATTTTTTAAGCATGTGTCGTCGCTCACCTTGCACCCCTCAAAAGAGTAGGCCTTGCCTCACTACTATCGATTTATTAATTGAATGTGAAAATAGAATATTAGATGTTTTTATCATGAACATTTAATTATATATGGTTGGTTTATAATACATGTTTAATATGCGGAAAGGTTATGATCGATTGAACTCACACATGTTTTTTAATTTATACATTGCATTTGATTTATAAAGCGTTTTTTACGGGCATAACCCTGTAGCAAAGGCATTGTCTTGCAGTAACTCATCATGTCTGACATTTCCTAAATGACCCATTTCATCGCGCAAGTATTGTGGCGATGAAGTCGATGTACACGTGTCAGGCCAATATTCAATGTAGGAAATAACAAAATAAAAAAAACCCTAACCTGCCACGTCATTCATCGCGCAGGTTTTAGGGTGATGTACTAATTTCGCACTTTTTTTACAAAATTTTTTAAAAATTCTTTGTACTTTTTAAAAACTAAGATTTTAAAAAATACGAAATTTTTTAAATTTTTTTACAAAACTAAGATTTTAAAAAATTTTAAAATTTTTCACGAAGAATTACGTAAAAAAAATAATTTTTTTAAACTTTATAAAGTACGAAAAAATTTTAATTTTAAAAAAAAAATTAAGATTTTAAAAAGTGCGATTTTTTTCTTTAAAAAAAATTGTAAAAAAATCTTAAATATTTTTACGAATAATAATGTAAAAAATTTATTTTTTTAAACAAAATTAAAAAAACAAACAAAAAATATTTTTTTAAAACAAAGGTAACGATACATCCCTGTGGCAGCAAAAAGACAACAATACCCTCTTTTTAGACCCTTGTTAATACTTAACGGAAAAAAATTGCAACGTTAGTCCAAGGGATGTATCGTGCCTCAAAACATTGATGGAGATATGTGTTTTGGGCAAATTTTTAACGAGAGACGTGAGACAGTTTTTTGAGAAACCACAAATATGATTTTTGCACTTCCCTCATAAAACAATATCACCATAAATTTAGATATGGGAATTTGATATCCGTCGTTATCAAGTAAAACAAAAAGTTACACATGTTAAAACCAAAACCAAGGGACTATTATTGTATTTTTTTCTTAATGGTAACCGGTCAAACAAGTCACATTTGGATCAACATTACGTATTTCGTTCAAAATTTGAATGTATTTTGAGAATACTGGTATTAGATATAGTTCGTTACATATATTGTAACTTTTTGAAAAAATATGTTGCGTATCTTCAGCTTTTACCATTATTTTTTTTCATGCATGTCCTATTTAGTCCGAGATTTTGAATTTTTATTGGTACATTTCAATAAAGATAACATCAATCACGATCTAATCATACTCATATTTTGACCTCCAAAAATGAAGCATGAATGAAAGCTATTACGTCTTTGCAAAGTAACTTTTTCTAATGTTTTGAAAACCAGGTCTCTAATCGACCCGGTCAAGTCATCAGGTCATCGGGTTACTAGTCCAACCGGTTCGACCACCAGGTCAATTCGGTTTAAAAAAATATTAATAATAATAATATTTGCAATAATACAACAAAAAATATATGTATAAATTATGAATATTCGATATACGAAGCCTAAAAACAATTTACTAACAAATATAACATGTAAAAATAAAATTACGTCGCAAATATATACAATTAACTTACATTATTTGGTATAAATTAGGTATTTTTACGCTAGTGTTTGATGTCATTGTATTTTTAATCAAAGGTGGGCTGGGAATTGAAAAAAATCAGATTATTACCGTGATAGTGACAAGAAAAATGATTAGATGTTTGATTACATTTAGTCAGACATTTAACTCTGATTTGATTCACAAGGATGGATTTTGACGTAGCTATTAACACAAAATACAATATAATCTATTAATAGGGTACCCCATAACATGTTTGTGGTCGGGGGATTACATCATTGATTAAACATGTAAACTAAAAACAATTACATACGAAAACTTTAGGATACTGATAATTATTCACATGTAATACTATTGCGCTACCAGTACATAATGGAGTCTAGATTGGTTAATTTTTTTTATAATATACGAGTCATTACGTACTTATACGATACAAAACCGCAGACTACTAATTAATAACAGGTTACAGAAATTTATTATTTACATTACAGCTAATTTAATTTCATTAACGTCTGATAGCCATTTAACATTAGGGGCATCCCATACCTATAGAAAAATCGAAATCTAGCAACATTTTTATGTATGCGTTTTGGCTAATTGTGACTAGTCTGATATTTAAAGAAATGTTTGTCTGTATGAAATAAACTCATCAATACGGTGGGGGGGGGGGTGTGGGGGGGGGGGGGGTGGGTCTGGCTTGAGCGGGAAATCGTAAATAAAATAAATACAGTAATATTTCTAACGCCATTAAAGATCACTCATTTTGATGGCAATCATTATTGACGTTTGAAGTGAGAGAACAAGGCCTCATATCGACGGCCACTGAATTTATTTTTTATCAGAAGCATCTAATATGATGTTGACAATTTGCCTATGAAGCAGTACAAATATTATTTTAATATATCAGAATTACGAGACCATCCCGTTCGCTATATGGTAATGAAACTCATTATCGTGACTTTCATACCACAATAGCAGTCATACTGAACAATAATGTTATACTTTCTTCATTCTAATCCGAGCTATTTAATCAAACCATCACTACCAGATTATGAGTCACAAGTACAACAACCACAAACGGCTCCCGTTCAGTATTTTTTAAAGTAACTTTGGTAACCCTAGGAAGTATCTGAAGTACATCTGATCTGATCAATAATATTAAACAGCTTGTTTTCACTCTTTCTTATCTTTCAAAACATATAAAGGGATTTCGTAAAAAAGATAGATAATATATGATAAAATAGGAGGGGAGCAGATGAGATTAATAAGAAGGATGCTACCAAAACACACTCAAACAACCCTCTCCGCACTTTTATCTCTTTTACCAGACCACTCTTCATATCTCCTCTCTCAAATCGACCACCCTCTTATTACATGAAATTAATACTATCCTCTCTTTTTTATCGCTGAGTTCATTTTGAACTGTCAATTACTTGTCTCACTTTATATATTTATTTACTATTTTAATAAAACTAAAGTTTAGATGAAAATCAAACACACTTTCTTATTTTCTCTTCGATCGTGAAAATTGTTTACATTTACTTTTTCTTACTTTAAGTTTTTTCAGTTTGTAAAAGTAAAGAAATTAGAATAAAAACCGGTTTTAAAGATGACAAATTTTTAGAGTGATAAAACGTGCGCGATGGCACGTTGGATTAGTTAGGAAGAGGGAAAAGGAAGTATCAATATTGTGGTTGAGGGGTGGTTGTTGTGGTTGTCGCTTACGGATTGGGATAGGGACGGGGGGTAGGAAAATACGAACATATTATTTTTGTTTTCTATTTTATTTTGAACTTTATATTATAAGGTGTCATACTGTTGCAAACTCTTTTTAAAGAGTAATTATCTACAACAACATACCGTCAGCCATAAATATAATATAATATTTTATTATTTGTTATAAAAATAACTTAAGTTAATAAGAATATGAACAATTCGAACCACATAGAAACTTGTAAAATCCTCGATAATCGCCATTCCTGAGACAGTTGCTTCCCTCCAACTGGAATCGCGGACATCTAAGAAATGACGTTAAAACATTAAAAATTAAATATTTAAATTCAAAGAGAAGAAAAAAAATATTTCAAAATAAACTCGACGACCCCTGAATTCCTTTATCTCCTCTACACACCCACCACTACAAACCCCAAAAAACCCCCCCACTCCATAACCCTGCCCATACCCATACTCAACCCATACACACTCCCGGCCGCGAAGTCAATTCCCGTTTCTCTTCACTCTTATTCTTGTAATATACAACACGACAAAAAAAATACCAAGATTAAAATCCGCTATAACAATCTACATTAGACCCTTTGACATAAATATAATGATCTACATTATATGGCGCAAGTCAAATTTGTTCCCATATATTTTATTATGTAATACGCATAAGGCTTATACAATACAAATAGTGGAAGTTAACCTCGCCAACTGAATACGACGATACCAGCCATGGCAAGTACCGTCTCAATTCCTTCCGTTCTCCCTCAACTATTTACTCTATACTACAACCGCTATCTGCTTTGCCGTCAAATGCAAGATTATAAATGTCCGGGCGTTGGCGCCGTTCCCACGCACGTTGGGGTTATTTTAAAAAAAAAAAATTTTATTTACAGTCGCTCCACCCTAAGATTGGGCCAAAAGAACGCATTAAAACCATTATCAGTTTTAGAAATTTTCCATCCGAGATCCCTCTATTCACTTAAATTTGTAAAAAAGTTTTACCAATACTAAACCACCTGAAGAAAAAATGAATACGGCAATTAACTAAAACTCAATTATATTCCTAAACAAAAACAAAAAAAACGCGATAACTAAATGGAGCCCCTAAACTGAAATAACAATCTCTATTTTTAACAAAAAAAATATTTTCATTTTTCACCCCCCTAGCTACTCGACCAACTCATTATAAATTACTATCAAATACCTCTATATTATTTTCCTCACAAAGAAAACATACATTAACAACAACAAACGAAAATTACAAAAGAACACATCTACAAACTCTTTCACCAAAGAATCAAAACTCTAATTTTTGAAACAATGAGGAAACCTGAGACGCATTCTATTAACAAAAAGCTGTCTAGTATATCACTAATGGTCTAAAACAACAAGAAGTCTCAACCACGATTGACCCTGTACACCGATCTCCTCCGAGAGACCGTGAAGAATGCCCGAAAGACGTCAACATTTCTGAGTTATTTTTAAGATCATTGTAAGTATCCGTTATACTAATTTCGTAGAAGATTTCGTATGAGCCGTAAAACTTTTTCTAAAAATTGGTCAATGTCATTTCAATTGATAACGGCCGATCCTCTTCCCCACAACATTTTCTCATTTTCCTTCAAAAATCTCGACTGGATTGTACGGTTCGTAATGATTATAAGTGCCTTATGAAGTGCACATGCTTGCCATACGCCAAATTGCATAACGTCAGCACGACCCGACACTTTGATGAATATTTTGCAATTATAGATCATACGTACTTTCAAACTGCACGAGATACTCTATTTTTTCTTTAATATGTGCATCATAGAAATTGTATATGCCTGAAGTTAATTAAAGAAGCCAAACACTTGAAGACGTTGTAAAAATACAACAAAAGCATAACCAAATGTTCATGGTTTTTTTCCCGGGAATGCTTTGGAAGTATTGATTGTATGCACTGGGAATGGAAAAAATTGTCCAGTGTACATGGCAAAAGGTTCAATACGGTATGTGTGATAAAAAATACGCCTACTATTATCGTGAAAGCTTTAAGCTTCGCAAGATGTATTTGGTGATTTGGCAACGTTAATGGATTACGTGTGCGAATAACGATACTAATGTTTTAAGCAAATTCCCCTCCGTTTATTCTAAGACCAATTTATATGACTTAGCCCTTGTTGGTTCCCGTATGTGGTAAACGGAGTTCATATCGTAATGGGTGAGTTACTTTGGCTGATGTGAATTTAACCCGGATGGGCAAGTGTTTTCGTCAAAAATCATATCACTGTAGCAACTGATCCGAAGCATACTACTTTAAACAGCGTCAAGAAAGTGCACGGAAAGATGACGAGGGGGCGGGGGGGGGGGGGGGGGGGTGGGGGGGGGAGGGGGGGGGGGGGGGGGGGGGGGGGGGGGGGGGGGGGGTGGTGTGCTTTCCGGGTGTTTCTCCAAGGACGTTGTGGGACTTATTCAACAACCGGCCCGTGCATATTACGAAAGTCTCACATTACGTAGAATCATGGATGCAGTTATCAATAATGCAATAATCATATTATTTTAGAATATCAAAATATGTCGTTTGTTGACTGGAAACATGTGTATTCTAATCCTGCAAGGTCACTGCAAACAGTGTGGATCGATCGATGTCAAACCCAACGTCGTAAAGCAAAAGAATTAAGAGACAAAGATACGCATATTAGTCTCGCACAAATCCTTATGAACCATATTTGGCGCGAAGTTGAAGAAGCATCGGAAGAAGATTAGTCGCCGGGGCGTATTTTTATTTATTTTTAATTTCGGTATTTTTTTTAATGTGTGTTTTTTTTTAGTATTGTAATGTGTATTTGAATTTTATGAATGAAATGGTTAGTTTGTTAAAAGAATGAAATAATTGTTTAGGTGGTTTTATGAAAATAAAGAGGTGAGTGGTGTTATTTGGTGTTATGATTAGAGGAATGGTGTTGATGTTGGTGTTATGATACCTGATGCTCTAATGTGGTCATAAAGTTAACCAAAAATACATGTTTAGTACATTGACAAGTATGTTACATTACAATTTAAAAAGATCTTATTTTTGAAAGAGTAAACTACACCAGTGGTCCTTGTGGTTTGCGTTGACCAACACCTGTAGTCCCTTGACCAAACTAGTTGCACCGTTAGACCTTAAGTGGTAAACGTTAGGCGCCGGTAGTCCCTCGCTTTTAACGGACCACTAACGATTGTTAAGTTGAATAACCTCAAGGGCATTTACGTCATTTCACACCACAAGGACCAATGGTGTAATTTTTTTCGAAATTCTTTTTTTTAACGAAAAAAAAAAATTCGAAAAATTTTTAACGAATATTTTTTAGCGAAATTTTTTTTTTTATCGAATTTTTTTTTCGTTAAAAATTTTTTAGCGAATTTGAAAAAAAAATTTCGAATTTGAAATTGCGTTAAGCGAAAAAATTTTGAAAAAATATTTTTAACGAATTCGAAAAAAAAAATTTCGAATTTGAAATTGCGTTTAGCGTTAAAAATTTTTTTTTTCGAATTTTCGAAAATTTTTTTTCTTCGAATTTTCAAAAATTTGTTTTTTCGAATTTTTAAAAAAATTTTGCGAATTTAAAAAAAAAAAATTTCGTTAAAAAAAATTTGAAATTTTTTTTTTTCGAATTTGAAAAAAATTTGAAATTTTTTTTTTCGAATTTGAAAATTTTTTTTTAACGAAATTTTTTTTTTTCGAATTTGAAAAAAAAAAATTTTTTTTTTTTTAAAATTTGAAATTTTTTTTCTTTTTTTCGTTAAAATTTTTTTTTTTTCGAATTTGAAAAAAAAAAAATGTCGTTAAATTTTTTTTTTCCCGCTAAAAAAAATTCGAAAAAAATTTTTCGTTAAAAAAAAGTTTTCGAAAAAAATTACACCAGTGGTCCTTGTGGTGTGAAATGACATAAATGCCCTTGAGGTTATTCAACTTAACAATCGTTAGTGGTCCGTTAAAAGCGAGGGACTACCGGCGCCTAACGTTTACCACTTAAGGTCTAACGATGCAACTAGTTTGGTCAAGGGACTACAGGTGTTGGTCAACGCAAACCACTAGGACCACTGGCGTAGTTTACTCTTTTTGAAAAAAGAGCCGGCTGAAAAGAAATAGAAAAAACAGACACACGTCTCTGGAGAGGGAAACAAACATTTTCATTTTGAGATCAAAACAAAAACTCTTTTTATCATTTTCTTCATCATCCTCTTCAGGTACTAAACCCCCATCTTTCTTCAACAATCATTAGTATATCTTTATCTTATTTATGGTGTTCTTTAATTGTCATGACTTTCATATTATTACATTATTTTATAAAACCTCCT
>BQNB010154117.1:0-15560 GCA_026074375.1 Tanacetum coccineum | reverse complement strand
ACTTTACCAATTTCGTTGAAAATGGTGGGCCCTCTGTGTAATTTAGGGTCGACTATGTCGACCCTAATTTTTTCTCGACCTCAAACCTCATTTTTGTTGTAGTGTCATCCGTTGAACGTCTAATATATAACCATAACATCTCGACTCATCCGTTGAACGTCTAATGTATAACCATAACATCTCGACTCGTCCGTTGAACCTCTAACGTACAACTATACCATATCGACTCTTCCGTTGAACCTCTAACATATAACCCTAATCTCACACTTTAGGGTCGACATTGTCGACCCTAATCTCACACCCCTAAAGTGGGTGGAAGACCTACGTGGAATACCACTATAAATATTTAATAAATTTCAAGTTTAGGGTCGACATTGTCGACCCAAAATTAAAAGGGGAATGTCGACCCTAAAAAATTAAATATTAATTTGTTTTCTATATTAAAACGATTTTAATAAATAAAAAAGTTTAGGGTCGACATTGTCGACCCAAAATTAAAAGGGGAATGTCGACCCTAAAAGATTAAATATTAATTTGTTTTCTATATTAAAACGATTTTAATAAATAAAAAAGTTCCGGGTCAACAATGTCGACCCAAAGTTTGAAAGGCATTGTCGACCCTAAAATTAGTCAACTTATTTGGTTGAAATATTGTGGTTCCCAACTGTCGACCCAAAATTCAAAAGAATATGTCGACCCAAAAAATTTTGTTGGATCGAGAACTTAGGGTCGAAATTGTCGACCCTAAGCACTTTGGGTCGACACCATTTGTAACTTAGGATCGAGAATGTCGACCCTAGACCCTTATTTTGTTGTAGTGATTAGACAAGATTACAACGTATCTTCAATATATGTTAAAATATATTGTAAAAACAACACATTAAGTAACCTTATTTGTCTATAAAGAAGTTCTTAATATGTCTACATAAAGCAGTAAGCAATAAATTTTTCATAGTTTTAATATTATTCTTTTAATTGTGCAATCTGCAAAGTCGTTATTGTACTCGGTTCAGTTTAATATATGGATGCCCTACTTAATCTTTTTGGCGATTGTATGCCAATTAGGGGATAAAGAATACTTTTATATTGCATGAGATTCAAGAAGATGATGCAAGTAACTGGCAATGTAGACTTCAACATTTCTACAAGAATGTCATCATAATATTGTGATCAGATGTGAAGACTATCTTGAGTATGCTTATCCTTATATTGTTCAAACCAGGATATCATGGATACGAAGACTTTGAATCAACCATTTTGAAACATGTAAATGAGCTATAATTGTTATTCAATGTAGTCATTTCTCGGCTTTTCCATTTAATGTATCAATCATTTTACTACTTCTTTTAACTTTTAAAGAATTCTTAAAGCTAGCCGTCCATCGGGGAGGGCCTTGAGGCTAGTAGATTATGTGGAAGCCTTAAATGATGTACTGTTCACAATCAGAGGACAAATGAAAGCACTTATGAGGTCTGAACCTGGTGCACCCCTCACCGTGAATCAGCACTGTGAATCAGCGCTTTGAATCAACACTGTGAATCAGTAGGTCATTGCCGGAGTCGCGGTCTCCATCTTGGCTACCCCAACTGAGTTGATTAAGTGCACGTTAGCGAATCAAAGATCACCACTTTCATATGTCATACGTGCTAATTTTCAACTTTCTCGCTATAATTTTCTTGAAAGTTTTTAGAACTACATTAATAAAAATAACTTAGAAGTGTTACCCATCCTTTTGTTTATATGTCTAGGCACATATTAGGTTTTTTGTACTTTTATATATGTTTTAGACATCATTTAGCATTTAGAATGTATTTTTCAGAAAGTTCGAATGTTGTAAACCTTATATGACGCTTTATACGAAAAAGCTTATAATGATTGAAAATTTGTAACATCAGTTACCCCAAATTAGTTACAAGTATAGACTATGGCCCCTCTTCTAAGGTGTCCAATATTAAATGTCTTTGAATGATCCTTTAAGCTAGCATGCCCATGAGGCGGACCTTTAGGCTAGTATTTAATATATAGATTAGTGTTGTATAGTCTTATAATTTATTTTACGTTCAATTGAACTTTAAAAAATTATTGAGTCTTTACTGCTAAACTTTAATTTTTATATTCTATGTTTATAAAATTATAGAAAAGATTTGCAAAAACAACAAACTTATATAAAGGCAACATTAGTTGGTGTTTTAAGTTAGTTTTTAACTCTATTTTAACTAACATTAGTCATCATCAATTCAAATTGTTAATTAAACTTAGAAAGGTTTACGGAAAAAAAAACTTTGGTTAGATTTTTTTTAAAAAGTCATGACTCGGCCGATTTAATCAAACTAGGTCAACCCGGTTCAACGAAAAACTGGCGGTTCAAATCCAGTTCTCAAACAAGCCAAAACGCGGTCGAAACTTGGAAGGTTTGTGTTTTAATAGCAAAAAAAAAGATGACTACACATAATAACAAAAAGCGACAATTTAGATACATTTACAAGTTATTATCTCAAAAAAAAAGATGACTACACATAATATCAACAAGAGAGTGAAAAGGAGAAGCATATCCGAGTAGTAGATTGAAGCCATGTGATCGGTTATTGAGAGAAATGGACCGTTCGATAAATATCGATGATGGAAAGGACATTGGTCCCGCTAGCTCTAATTGATTACCTTCCAAACAAACAAATATAAATATAGTTTCATTTTTTAAATAACTTTCATTTATATGATTAAAGTTTCTTAACAAAAAAACGTTGTAAATGAAAACTATGCATGCCATCATTAGTTATTACTTGTTCCTATATATTTTTTTGTCTAAAAGTATTCTCGGTACTCGAAATTAATGTAGTTCATATATAGCGTTTCGAATAGTTCATATATAATGTAGTTCAATGCCAAGTTTTCTACAAAAGCTTTTTAAAAGAAAAAATTACACTGCAAAGAAGCTAAAACAAGACATCATTAATTATAAAACTCTTGCTCCGACGGGCGATGGCGGAAATTGAACATTTGTTTTGAGGTGGTCGAATTTTTTAGGACATATCAAACAAAAAGATAGACAATAACTTTGAGACAAAAATAATAATATTTACACTGGTTGTCACAGTTTTTAGAGGCCGGGACCCTCCCCTGCCCCTTAATAGTTCTGCCATTGCCAAAGGACATGTCTACGCTTAATTCGTGGGCTAATGTGCTTATCATACAAATAAGCTTAGACAAACATTAGCTTATCATATTTCAATAAATGCATAAGCCCAAAGATATGAGCTTATTATGAGCTTTTCAAAAGTTCAATAGGCTGACAAAATAAGCTTAAACAAACACCCCCTACTAAGCTCATAAGCCATGATGAGTGTTTGTCTAAGCTTATTTTGATGGGCTTATGAGGTTATTAAAATATTGATAAGCTCAAATTTTGTACGCCCGTAAAAACAATAAATTTTCAATATGCACATAAGCCTATCAAATAAGCTTACTTTTTTAGCTTTTGACTTATGTTTAAGCTATGACTTATGTGTTTAAGCTTACTTTTTTAGCTTATGACTTATGTTTTATAAACCCCAGCTTATTTTGAAAGAATAAACTTATATAAAAAAATGTCAAGTTTCAAAATAAAGCTAGAAAATACATAAGCAAAAAAATAAATAAGCTTAAACAAACACCCTCTTAGCTTAGACAAACACTGAGTTACCAAATATAAGCCGAAAGCATATAAACATATAGTAACCTTTCCCTAAAAAACATGTAGAAAAGCCAATATTTGATAATAAACATACTTTAAAATAATAAAACATGTGGATATAAAACAAATTTATAATAAACTATTAACGAACAAGAGTATTCTGAGACTTACGATAATATGATGTTGGTAGTGACCGGTAGCCGTGTACAAACCGGGTTTTTTGCCGTAATCACTTAGTAACACGTTTTTGGTCAAACCCGGTCAACTCGGTTAGTATCAATAACCGGTTAGTAACCGGTTGGACTTTTGAACCCGGAAAACCCTAACCGGTACTAACCGGTTACGGTTGGAAAACCCAGTCAGTAACAAGTTGGACTTTAAGCAAGAAAAATGTTTTCGTTTAATAATGACCCATGGAGTTTTAAGCCTCAAATTTAAAGCCACTGGTCATTGTAACTTGTATTTTCGTTTTATAATGTGCCAGGGTGTTTTAAGCCTCAAATTTGAAGCCACTAGTAAAAAATCTTTATATTACAACTTGTATTTTAAGCCACTGGTCATTGTAACTTGTATTTTCGTTTTAGGAAGGGTAAAAGATGCCATAAAGCCAAAAATAACGGGCAAAAAAAAATCTAAACGTTACTCCCTTACAAGTGTGCTTGCGTGCTTCTCCCTTTACAGTAGCATTCCAACGTTTTAAAATTATAACCGGTTACCCAACCGAGCTGGTTACTAACCGGTTTCCCAACCGGTAAATGGCTAGAATCCATAACCGGTTACTAACCGCCGGTTATTCCTTAACCGGAACCGGTTAGGGTCAATAACTGTCGTTGACCGATTTTGGTTTTTTTCGGTTTCGGTTTCTGTTTTTTTCGGTTTCGGTTTTGGTTTTTTTCCCACGGCTAGTGACCGGCGGTGAAAATGTTTTTAGCTTTTGCAATTCATGAACTTTCAAAAACTTTAATTACATCACAATTAGACATACTTGTTCGTTTTAGTCAACGATGGGTCAAACGCCCGACTGAAATGACAAAATTACTTTCTATTAAAAGATAGATATGACAAAAGCTCGATTGTGGGGTTGGGTTCATTAGGGTTTCGTTATGCTATTTACTTTATAAATATCGTATCAATAAAATATATCACCCACGGAGGTTTAATCAATGTAACATGGTATCAGAGACCAAGCCCCTAAAATCACTCTACCAAATCATTTCTAGACAAATAACCCTAACTGGTCATTTTTATTTCCAGCGGATCCATTGTTCTTATTACAAACCCTAACCCTCTCCTCAATCAAACACCAAACCCTAACCCTCATTCTTTGACATGACAGCCGGCGGTGCTCCGGCTGGTCGGATCGTGATGACTTCACCAAACGCAACGGAACAGGCGGTGAGTCAATCTACGGCGAAAAGTTTGCTGATGAGAATTTGATCAAAAAGAATGGAAGTGAGTTTCTCATTTCTACGGCTAAAACTGCTTGGCTTGATAACATGTTGTGTTTGGTCAAGTTGTTGAAGGTTATGATGTTGTGAAAGCTATTGAGAAAATTGGATCTGGTAGTGGAAAGCTATTGAGAAAATAGATCTGTTATTATTACTCAATATGTGTGACGCATAGATTTATTCATGAATGAGGTACTAAGTTTTTATAGTTTAATCAAAATTAATAAGGGGTGATTCGTGATTTGAGTTAGGTTCGATTTGTGATAGAGATTGTAACTGATACAAGTTGTTTTCGGAATCAATTTGTGGTGATTCTTGGATCAATAGGTGCGACGTGGTTTCTCTTCATGAATGAGGTCTCAAGCTTTTTGAATTTGATCAAGTTTTAAGTGTTTGATTCGTGATTGGTGATAAATTCGAAGGTAATTGGTGATTTTCATGATCAAATTGTTGTTTTAGCTATATTTTTTGTGGATTTCCTGTATATGAGACGTGAGGAAGTATACATTAGCAATTGAGGTTGGTTGAAAAACTTGTTACAACACTCATTTGGTTGAATTGTTTGAGAAAAAGTGGTTAGAATACTCAATTGCAAACAAGAATTGAAGAACGGGGAGTTAGAAAGTGGTTAATCTTTATTTTTGAAGCATTTCATGTGGATTATGACGTGGGAGTATACATTCACATTTGATGTTTGTTGAAAACTTTGTTACAATACTGAATTGGTGGAATTGTTTGTGGAAAAGCGGTTACAACACTCAATTGCATATAAGGCTTGAAGAACGAGGGTTAAAAGCAGTTACACTACTCAATTGATAATCATTCTTGAGGAACCTTGTTCATCATACCTTAATTGGGAAGAAATACCTCTTTTGGGCACTCTATTTCACACGTGGTATTTCAAGCTTCTCATTTGGTCATTTGGTCTTCAACCTCAATTAGTCTTCAAAGTGGGAAACCTCAACTAAATGTTAAGTACGTGCCTAAGACGCCAGGTGGTATTCCCAAGACAGTTACTTCTAAGAAGAATCAGCCTCCTAAGGCAAGTGAATTACCCTCATCCTCTAGTGGTAGTGAAAATGGTAAGAATGATGGTACATATGCTAAGGAAAAGGTGACGTCTCTTTATGACTCTTCTAATATCCCTGTTTCTAACCCGTATGCATGTTTGGATGAAGAAAGTGAGGAGGAAGTTGAAAATGTCTTTAATGAATCTGCCAAGTTGTTAAGTAGTGCAAAGCTAGGGGCAAGTTCTTTTCCACGTGCCGGAGAAGCTGCTTGATGTGAAGATTGTTGTGTCTTGTTCAGTGGTCGAAATATAGCTATCAAATTAAGTTCCGAATTAGTGGATGCTGCCAAAAGGAGTGGAGATACCATACGCAAAAGGGAAGAGACTCATAGAATGGCAGAGGCAAATAGAGCTTTTGGATATTTTCGTTAATCCATGAACAAGATCTATATCTATACATCTCGATCAGAAAAGACTGGCTTTTTCATGTCTCTAGTTTCACTTTTGTAGTCTTTTGCTAGAGTTGTGATTGTTTTGGCATGTCGTAAGAACTTTTTTAGGAGTTTATCAAGCCCTTGCTTAAGGTTAATATGGTACGTCAGCCACATTTCATTTGTACTTAAACATTTGCGGTTTTAATATACTTTACCGGTGTAACCTTTTACTAAAAAAATTAGTATAAATAGGTCATTAGTGGTAACAATTTCATAATTCTCTCTCTTTTACCTCATATCTCTTCTTTCTCTCTTTTATTAAAAATCCGATTTGAAAATCCCCCTCTCTCTCTACTTTCTCTCTCTACACTAAACCTCATTATACATGATACAATGCTACTAAAAGGACAATATCATTCAAGTTTGAAGATTTGTCTTCGCATGTTGGCGTATTTCTCCAACAACTAATTATGTTCGGTTTAATGCTTTGTTTTTGTTGCATGTTTATGTTTGTTGTTGTTTGAAGATAAGTCTCCGCTTGCTGTCGGATGTCTTCATCATACGTTAATGTTTTTTCATTTCTAGTTTACTACTCGAGTTCGATCTTTCACGATTTCACCGCCCGGACTACGAACGAGTATTAGAGGATGGATATAGTACAAACCCGATTGTGGGGTTGGATCCACTAGAGTTTCGTTATGTTACGTTCTCTATAAATATCGTATCAATAAAACATATCACCCACGGGGGTTTTATCAATCTATCACTTTCATCTTCTATCGTTTGATGTCTGACAAAGAAGATGAAGTTATTTTTGTCATGTTAATTTACTAGTGTTTGACTCATCGTTGACCAAAAAGGACCAAGAGTGTTGTTACAAACTACTACCTCCATCTCAAAATTATTGTCACCAGACAAGAAATACACAATTTAAGAAAAGTGCACTTATTACTGCTTTGAATTTTTCAAAACTAAAAAAAGAGAGTTTTACCATTTAAAAATTATTTAATGTTTTTATAGAGTTTTGTAAATAACAATTTTGATTAAGGGTAATATAGTAAACTTAAGCAATTTCAACAACTATATATAGTAGTGAACAATAATTTTAGGACGGACCAAAGAAAAGATGGACAATAATTTTGGGACGGAGGGAGTCGTAATGTGTTAAGTGACATTTTAACGGAGAATAATATCAATATTAAACAATTGGTAGCTGTTTTTCTTATACTTACAAACAAGCAAGATACCCCGCACGTTGTCGTGGGGCAATAATTTTATTGAGAATCGATTTTGAATGAATATTCAGTGGGAATGTGTCCGTACGTTACGGCTGGACTGACTTGTATGCAACACATGTATTTTATTTCACCGAGCATTTTTTTTAACAATCACAGAATTTGAATGAGTATTTGTCGTTGGGGCGAAAGTATACGTTATTTATAGAGCGAACGCCTTTGAGTATGTATATAAATATAAACATGAATGCGAAATCTGTTTCTAAATACACTCGTAAATGGCAAAAAATATTGTTGTTTATTTTAAAGTTATTAGGTAGTTTATGGTGTGTTTTGAAATGTCTTTTTAAATATATATGTGTTAAACTTCAACATTTTTTATAAAATCGTACGTATGTCAGAAGCATTGCAATATTTGGCTCGTTTTGTTCGCAATTCGAAGATCTTTCCGCGGGTATTTTTGATCTGAATAAATCGATAGATATGTGTTATATATTTGAGAAATAAAGTTTATTATATAAGAAAGTCTTAAATAGGTAAAAGTTGAAGGTACGTTTTGTAAATTTTCTTTTTTTTCCTATTTATATTAAGCTTCAACATTTTTTATAAAATCGTGCGTATGTCAGAAGCATTTCAATATTGGGCTTGTTTTGTTCGCAATTCGAAGATCTTTCCGATGGTATTTTATTATCTGAATGAATCGGTAGATATGTGCTATATATTTGATAAATAAAGTTTATTATATAAAAAAGTCTTAAATGGTTACAAGTTGAGGGTCCGTTTTATAACTTTTCTTTTTATATTTGATTTTGGGTCATTTCTTTCGTTGTTGGGCTAACGATTTCGGCCAGGTGCAAAACGGCGTCATTTTGCATCACTAATATGATATACAAGCATGATTGCCCGCGCGTTGCTGCGGGGCATTAATTTTTATTTTTATTTTCATTATTTTATTTTTGCTTAGCGTGGGACAGTTTTTGATTGCATAAGATCTGGACCTTTCGCGCGTTGCGGCGGGGCTTGTTTTTGTGCGATTTGATTACATAGCCAGCACGTTGCCGCGGGACATAATTTTTTGCGAATCTGTTTCGAATGAATATTGAGTGGAAATCTGTCTACGCGTTGCGGCATGGCTGACTTGTATGCAACACATGTTTTTTATTTCGCTGACCATTTATTTTTAACAATCACGGAATATTAAACCTCAAAATTTTCTATAAAATCGTACTTATGTCAGAAGCATTGCAATATTTGGCTCGTTTTGTTCGCAATTCAAAGATCTATCTGAATGAATCGGTAGATATGTGTTATATATTTGATAAATAAAGTTTATTATATATAAAAAATCGTAAATAGTTAAAAGTTGAGGGTACGTTTTGTAAATTTTCCTTTTTTTTCCTATTTATATTAAACTTTAACATTTTTTATAAAATCGTATGTCAGAAGCATTGCAATATTGGGCTTGTTTTGTTCGCAATTCGAAGATCTTTTCGCGGGTATTTTTTTATCTGAATGAATCGGAAGAATGTGGTATGTATTTGATAAATAAAGTTTATTATATAAAAAAATCGTAAATAGTTAAAAGTTGATGGTCCGTTTTGTGATTTTTCTTTTTTTCTCTTTATTGGGCCTGGAAGAATTTTTTTTTATGTTGGGCCGGTAATGGGCTAAATTTTTGAGGCGTCGTTATACGACGTCGTTTCTGTCCGTTTTTAGTATATACGAGAAAGAACGATGTTTGCGCGTTGCGGCGAGGCTATTTTTATTTGCTTTTCGAAGATAATTGATAGTTAAATAATCAAACATTGGTAAATAAGGGTGTACTCAATTCGTGCTGAGATTCCTGACAAACGTTAGGACGTCAACGTAACAATAAAGTTGTAAATAGAAGTTATTTTATAAATTTTTTAAAGAAACTTTACGGTATTTTTTTACAATAATTGTGTAGGTTAAAGGTGTGTTTTGAAAGTTTTTTTTTCTTTTAAAAAAAATATACTATAAATTCAACATTTTTTATAATAACGTACGCACGTCTGAAGCATATCAATATTTAGCTCGTTTTGTTTGTAATCCAAA
This sequence comes from Tanacetum coccineum, assembly GCA_026074375.1. Lineage (NCBI taxonomy): Eukaryota > Viridiplantae > Streptophyta > Magnoliopsida > Asterales > Asteraceae > Tanacetum > Tanacetum coccineum. The sequence goes on along the minus strand of BQNB010154117.1, from coordinate 5,688 downwards.
AGCCTTTATGTCGTAAATAATATAAACTTGAGGGGCTTTTTTTAATTTCTTTTAAAAACTATTCTCTTTTGCCCTGTCTCCCTTTTTAAACTAACAAGGTTTTGATACCCGCGCGTTGTCGCGGAGCACCGTGTCCGAGTTTCCATGTTATACAAACACATTCATAAATAGTCGTTCACATGAGAATCTTACCCAAAATGCTATAAAACATAAGCATGTAATAGCCAAATGGTAGTTTTGCAAGGATTACACTACTTACTTTAAATACAACTCTTTTGACTTGGTCCTAAAGCTTAATAAACAATGTTTGGATGCATGCATAGTCTGAACAAAAGAACTTCATTTCTTTTTCATCTAGGAACTACAAATTCTTCTATTCCTGCACATAAATAAATAACAATGGTTACACCCACAGCTTTCATCATAAAACTAACAATTCAGACTACGAACTGTACTTTTTCTCGCTTTGGATTAATAGCGTTATGATTTGCAGCCACAGTTACAAATAGTTATCAACTAATATCATTGCATCCCTTTACTACTGATGATATTTACTTATTTTGTTCAGTTTAACTATAAACCTACTCAACATATCTAATGTATTCTTGAAACTGCGTATCTAGTTTATTCTCCTACTTTGATGATGAGTGGTTTTAAGAATTTTTTTAGAAAAGATTATGGTATAAATATATTAAAGAAATCTTCTTAAAAATATAGCCAACGCACCAGATATTAATGGTTGTAGTATACTCGGAGCAGTTAAGAAACAACTCAACGGCTTTATACCACCTGGTTACAGCATATTCGGTCATTAAACCTGTGTTAGCTGTGCCTAAAGTCACAAATTTTTTAGGTCACTATATGCATTCAAAAGCAAGTTGCGTGGTTTTAGATATCGGAGTAATACATTTGCATATAATGGTATACATTTCCCACATTACCCCTAACTCAAATTAGGGAAAGTGCACTAAAATTTAACAAGCTTTCAAGTTTTTGTCATTCTATGTAGAAAATTGATTATGCATAAAACACTCAAACTGTTATTCTGCTATGTAAAAGTTGTAATAACGGAGGGAATATATATCTTAGCACCAAATGGTCATTATCAGTTCTAGTTATATGCAACATATAATTGAATCTTAAATTTTAACTCAAAAAGAAGCGATATAAGTGTCAAAACATGCAAAATTGTGTACAGTGCATCATACAAAATTGTGTGCAGTGACAAACATATTTGTCAGTGTGTGCAGATGAAAAAAAAGTTACCTTGTCACGGAAAGGAAGGACTGTAGTGTCCCGTGGTTCTGATAAACAGATGACACATTCTTTATCATGATCATTCCCATCAGAATCAACATCATCGACTAAATTACCAATCCCATAAATTTCCTGCAATTCGTATCTTCTCATTCACCCACATGATTTGTGTGGCCACGTGTACTGATGTTTACCATTTTTCCTTCTCAAACACCGCCCACGTTGTTTGGAAATTAATACTAATAGATCCCTCTGTAAACAAAGATCCAAACAACCCCAAAAAATTATAGAACTAAAGCGGCTCGTCATCACAAACTTTGAGCAATATGAAAACTGATGTGCTAAATTTGCATAATACGGCAATATGAGTTCCTTTTTACTTACATAGCTATACTTAAGGATATGTTAAGAAGGATTGTATTAAATTTTACCCAATCTTCTAAGATGATACTGAAAATGACACACAATTATTATAGACGTATAATCTAATTCCACACTATGTCTGGCAACTGATCTACAATTATATGGGTGTTTGGTACAGTCGATTAACAGTTACATAGGCGTTTGATTCCGTGGGTTTGTCTTTTATGGTTGTTTGTAATTAGTAAGGATCTATTCTTCTTTATAAAATTTCTTCTTTGTAGGAGCGCATTAGGCAGATCTAGTAAGCAATCCCAAAACCCTCAGCACCCTAATCCAAACACACCCTATTACTGCAGCAGCCTAATCTAACCACATCTTATTGAGGCACCTGCTAATCTGAACTCGCTTTATTTCTATAATTTGCTGTTCCAAACACCCCTTCTTTCTACCATTAAAAACATAGGCCTGAATTTGTTCGTGAGGGTAATCCGCTTCCAGCCGACCTACTAACCATCACCATGGCATTACCGTCAAGATGTAATATAAGGTTTATATAGATTGCATGTAATTAGTGCAAGGTATATAAGCACCATCTCATTTCTACGACCGCGTCCTCCCACTATCAAACGACATCAATGCTTCAGCTTTAATATGCCTACGACTACTATTACTTAAAGGCACTCTGTCTGGAAACCAACCCTTCTTAAATGCACCTATACTGCTACCATCCCCCATAATCATGTGACCCAGGACTCGTATAAGCACCTGAATTCCAAAACGAAGTTGAAGTCCTGCTTATTTCCTGCTTATTATATTGAATCTATGTACTTGAGCCGCAGGGTGAAGGTGATAAGCAATTTATAAGCCGAAAACGCAAGCTTATGTTCAGCTATTTCTGTACTAAAAATATAGAAAAAGATATGTAATAATAGTAACTCGAGCATCAAACTTTTTCAACGATGACATAATCTATCTCAAACACGAAAAGCAATTTTCAAAGGGCTCACACATTGGGAGATCACTTCCGGATTATATTGTAGCATCATCAAGTTGGCCTAAGATTTCAAGAATGGGAGCCTGTTTTGATATTTCTCCAACAGCTGCCCCTAGACCCTGCAAGTTTAATTGTTGGATGTTAATTAAAACAAAGAAAAAAATGAGAAAGAAGAAAGGGGTATCATGCACTATTATACATTACAACTTGCTTACAGACTTGTTGTAGTTGGGAATAAGGATGGTTGGCTCGAGTTTTGACATAACAATCAGTAAATATATATCCAAAATGTTTGTCAAATTTCTTGAGGATCTTGTCCAAGTGCATTGATCTCGGCAAAAAACAAAAGCTTTGATGAATCTCTTCTAACGTCTCTATAGGCTTCTCGTAAAGCAGATTTTTTTTGCAAAATCTAGTTCCTCTTGCCGAGAGCATCTAATCTGCTAGAAAGCAGCCCTTGTTGTTCCAGTAGGAATAGAACAATCTTTCGAATCTGCATTCACATGATCATATAATGAGCACAATGGGGTTGGGTCAAAACAGGTAATTTAAATTGGCCACGAATAGGCCAAGCTGGGTCGACCGGAGGCATTCTCTGACCAAGATTTGAACTATGTTATGAATAATCTGAAGAAACTATTACATATATAAAGTAAAATATTAGAATCAATAGCTACATAAGCTATGAATGCGACCCGCTTGACCCATTTTTCCTGTTTCGAGTTAAACTATCTTTTGGCCCATTCGACCCTTTGAAACATTGACAAAACTGTTAGCCTCAATTTATTGAGTCGAACAAGGAAGTTCGGTCACTCTACGATGGAGCTTCGGTCTTTAATTAGTTAACGTTGTAATAGGAAAGTATCGGGAATCGGGCTCGATAGTTAATCTAATATTGTATATGTTTCGGGTTTAATCCCAAGCAAAACCCGAGCCCGGGTCCTAGTTAAATATCCCGCGCGTCACTTTTAAGTGTCGGGGTATATAAAGAACTTTTCCACTTGGAAAAGTTAGTTGTTGAAGTTGTTCAAAATATCTAAAAATATCTTTTCTCTTTTCTCTCTCATTTCTCTCTCTAGTTTCTCTCTCTAAACAACTCATCTCTCTTTCTCATTTCTAGTCCGATTTCGTGATCGATTGTATGAAGTGAAGTGTTAACGGGATCCTACAATTGGCATCAGAGCTACGTGTGGATTCGTGGTTGATTCTTGTGGTTAAACAAGATCAAATTCGTGATACGCGTAGTCTTTAACCCGCTTGTGTTAATCAAAGCAGCGATATTTTCTGTTTTGGTCGTTGTAGTGTTTTTTAGGAGAGAAATCAGGGTTTATGATAAATATGAAAGGGCTCTTTTTTTGGAAACTGATATGCATTTAATTAGCTGATATGCATTTCAAAAATTTTGAAAGCGATGCATTTAAAAAAATTTCATTTTTGAAAAATATGCAATTTGGCTCCAAAACTGCATTTTTTTCTCCAAACTACTGCTGGTAATACAGTTAATGCTGCCAGTGGGAGTTAATGTTGCCAGTGAAAGTTACTACTGCTAGTTCAAGTTAAGACTGCCAGTGGAAAAATTAATGCTGCTGGATTGTTAAAGCTGCTGAGAAGATTACAGCTGCTTATTATGAAATGACCCATTACACCCAAAAGCTTTTTTATCACAAAATATGTAATCTTGTATGTGACCCATATAATTTTTCCTGTATGACCCGTATCTAAAAATACAAAAAAAAAATTAAAACAACATTAACTAAGAAAGTTTGATTAATTACAATCATCAACAGATACAAGTCATTACTGCATGAAATATTGTTTGATCAGCTAATACAAGTTAGATTGCCCAAAAATTAGCTTAACATGTTACCAGAACACTGTTTTAAGATGAGTACTACATGAAATTAAACAAAATGATGAAATCCTTTCATCACCTTCAACATGAAACCTTTCTTTTCCCCTTTGACTTGTCTGCACATCTTTCATGTGTCCTCATTCGATATTTCTTCACAATATTATCCCATGTTTCAACATTAGCTAGTCCAAGCACACATCCCTTGTTTGGAATAGGGCTTTTGAAGATGACTTTTGGAATTGGCTTCTTTGCAACTGGTAGATAATCCTCAACAGTGTCATATCCATACCATTCAAGCAATTCTTTTGGAATGGGCTCCTTAGACCGCCTTGCAATTGATGGCCCCTCCTTAGGAATACTTGTTATTGATGGCCCCTCACTGAAAACACCTTTGTTGTCATTTAAGCTGTTTGAAGTAAGCACAATTATTTCTACAAAAAAAAAAATTAAAAATCAAACTAAGTCTGGTAAGTCTGTTAACCCACATTACAGATGCAAGCGCACCATTTGACCCACATTACAGATGCACATTACAGTGCCCTAACCCAGTAACCACTAACTCTGTTAATAAGCTAAACCCAGGAGCCTTAACTCTACAAATAAGCTAAACCAAACAGCCCTATGATTGCAAATAAGCAAATAACCTAATCAAGAAACCCTAACTCTGCTAAAAAGCTAAACCCAATAACCACCAAGTCTGCTAATAAGCTAAACCTAGTAACCCCTAAGTCTGCTAATAAGCTTAACCTAATAACCACTAACTCTGCAACTAAGCTAAACCATGCAGCCCTATTTCTACTAATAAGAAAATAACCTAATCAAGAAACCCAAAGTCTGCTAATAAGCTAAACACCAAAATATAAATAATCCAAATACAAAGAAGCTAATAAGATAATAAGCTAAACCAAAATAAGAACAACAAATGACAAACCTTTACTCATTCTAGATGATGACGATTATAGATTGCTTATGTGGTTTGGAATTAGAGTTGTGTTTGATTATTGGGTCGATTAGAGGAAATTATGTTTCAATTAGGGTTGTGTTTGATTATTAGGCCGGATTGTAAGTAGATTACCTATGGACTTAACCCTATTATTAAAAATAAATAAATTATTAAAAGTTTATAAATAAATGGAGAATTAATTAAATTACTGTAAAAGTTTATAATTTGTGTTTTTATGAAAAATAATTAAATGAAAATTAATTAAATTAAAGTTTATAA
>BQNB010154116.1:0-15560 GCA_026074375.1 Tanacetum coccineum | reverse complement strand
TGGATGAAGGTTTTTGAAATCCTTTTCCGAGATCTTGTACTCTTTGTAGTCAGCTCAGCGTAGAACTATTTCTCTCAAGTAGTTGTATCCGTATCTTTCGTAAGTCTTGATACATATCAAACTGAGAATTCGCATATGGGATCTGACTGCATCACGATCTGAGGGTTCACGGTGTTTGTTGATGTAGAATTCCTTTCTTCTAACCCACCAATGTGTTATGCCATAAGTTGCATTGATGTCATAATCACGCTCACTTTTAACCCACAGAGACGGAACTAATTTTCCAAGTCCAAAGTCTAGGTATCGAGCGGCTTTGAGCTTGGATATGGATAAGGCAGTTTTTCGTTCTTTGTCACCTGACAAAAGATATTCCAGATCCTTATTGAAGAAGAATTGTGGTTGAATAGATACCTTACCTGGTGGTCCTCCTAAGGGCAATGGTTCATATACATTACGCAGAATTTGATGGCCCTCAGGATTAACCAAATCAACCTTATCAGTCAGCAGCTTATAACATTCATCAATCTGAAACTGAAGAGAGACGTTAAGGATTTAACCAAGTTGAAAGTTGGACCTTCCAAATCAACTTTGCAGAGCTTTTTCTTTCCTGTTCGTTTGCAGAACCATTTGATGAAGGATCCTATATCACCCGTCTTCCTTTGAAGCTTGTTCTCCTCGGGGTCTTACTCGGGGTCTTGAAACTTTGCGTATACATATGCCCAGTGTTCTCCTCTGGTTCAGGGTAATCATTTGAAGGAATGGTCCATTCTGGTTCAGGTGTTGCCAGTCTGTCTTCTCCTGGTATTGGTCTGAACCATGATGTTGTGGACTAAACCTTTGGAACATGAGCATTGTCGTTGTCATCTAAATCTGAATCTTGTTCTTCATTATGTATTTGAATGTCATTAGAAGATTGTTCAGATTGAGGTTCGAACCTGGGCATTAAAGAGCCAGAAGGAGCATCTCTTATGTTAGTGATTTTCCAAGCAGACGATAACGCGTGAGCAGAGCCTGTTTTGTGCTGCCAGAAGCACAGAATCCAACTTGTTTCATTGTACTTTGCCTCATAATCTTTAGAAGGAGTTGAAGCTGACACCAAAGCACCTAATCGTGTCTTTCTCCTTTTTGTTGACATTACCCTGGTTTGATCCATCTGGAAGGGCCTTCATCATCATCATCATCACTAGCTTAAGCTTTCTTTTGTGTCTTAACCATGTCAGCACTTCCTTTTCCATGGCATTTTCTCCTCTTATTAATGCTCAAGACATGATATAATCTATTGTTGGCATGATTTCTGTTGGCCGACTTGTTCTTATGGATGGTTTTGAAGAGAGCGGCCTTTAGATCAAATTCTTTAAGTGCCGCTGTATCGGTAGACTTAATAGTATATGTTGGCACATGTTTTTACTCTTCTTGTTCTCTTTTAATTATGAGAATCTCTTCAGGACTCTTTTCCGATTCTTGCTTCTTGCTTGATTCAGGAGCAGGTAGCCCAGAGTATTTCTGAATTAAATCTGCAGTGTGTTTTTCAAGAGCCTTAAGAAGAGCATCATCAACTTTAGTTCCTAGATACTTATCAACAACTATAGGAACTTGGGATTGAATAGAAGCCAAAACAGCAGCAGAGTGATCAGTCTTCTTTACTTCAGACATATCTTGTTCTAATTTCGCGACTCTTAGCTGAAGGGCGATGAATGGAGTGATTTCTGGGATAGTTGTGATGATTGTTGTAGCTTCTGTGTTGATTGGTGGTGCGTTGACCTGTGAAGAAGGTTTAGGAGATGAGATATTAATAACTGGAGTAGTCACTGGAGGAGCTGACGTGTTGGTTTGATGACTCGGATCAGGTATGATGGAATCAGTCTCATCTAACAAACGTAGTTTTCTCCTGATCATCTTTGGTTGGTTTGTCATTAAGAAATTAATCCCCAAAGTTGTCTGTTTCATCCAGATTCTTCATTGACGATAGAGTCGCAGATGAACTTTCTAGATTTTCCAAGATGACATGTTCGTCAGTTCTGAGTTTCAGGTTTTCATGTACTTTAGGGTAAGCTGTAGCGTAGAAGTCTTCGTCTATGTGCTCAGGGTTTGGTCCAGCAAGAGCCACATGTTCTTTTCCAGGGCCTGAGTCTTCTTGCATGGGCTCAAGGTTTGATCCAGCTAGAGCCTCATGTCCTTGTCCAGGGTCTGATCCAGCCTGGTTTTCAGTACGAACAGATATCCCTACTCCTGATGTGACTGTGGTCGAAGCAACTTCACCTTGTTCTTTGTCAACTTTAGGAGCAGTGGCTTCTGTTCCACTTTATGTTCGTTCTGAATCAGTTGTTGATGAAGATTCATGGACCACTTTCTCTGATGTATCATCTTGAGGTTGAGAAGAGGGTCCCGTTGTCGAATCATGAGGTGCTTGATCACGCCTTTGAAGGATAAACTGATCCGTAGTACTTTTCTTCTTCGACAGATCTATTAGTGAGTGTGCGGCTTGCTCTTCTGTTACAATAGCCTTTCCCTTTCCCTCTACATCTGGGAGTCTTTGTATTTCCTCAGCAACACGTTCACGGATAGCTACTCCTCCGACCCGGGTTCTTGGACTCGCGGTAGAAAGAGGATCCCAGCTAAGCATACTTGCTCGTCTAGTCGAGCATCACACCTTCAACTTCTCCACTTTCTTAATGCGCATCCAAACTCAACTTCTTGCCAAGTTCAGAGCAGGATGTCATCACCTGCTCCTTGAGGTTCCGGTCTTGTGCGCATACTACTTCATCACCAACGAAGGCTTTCCCCTTGCGAACTTTTCTGAGGGATGATCTTGATGGTTTTTTTTTTAGAGACTTAGTATTTTAGGATGAAGAGTGGTTTTATTTGCTTACAGGTGTTCTTGGGTGGTTTGAACTGGAGTGGGCTTTGGGGTGGTGCACTCTGTTGTTCCAGCAGATTGCATGCTTGCAACTCTCTTGTGGGGTTTTCCTTTTCGTATTCTTTGCAACCCATTTCCAGATATTTTGGATAGTACAAAGGATGTTGAATAGCTTCAGTAATCATGGGTTTGGAATTGCCATTCCAAAACTTTCATATCTGTTCAACTTTAGGGATAAACTGAGATTCCCTAAGCAAGAAAATCATCTCCTGGAAAGATGACGAGGGACTCAGTCTCTTATTACATTGCTCTGGTGCCTCCCCAAATATTATATATCATCTTTGTAAACCGCCCGTAAGGGAATGAGAGAGGAATTGCTTTCATTCTTTTAAGGGTCTTTCTGACTATCTTTATGACTGGCCCTTATGTGAGAAAAATATCGTGACCTTGAAGTAAATTCTTCCCCACTACAATTCCTGCATGATCAATTTAGTTTTATTATGACGATGCACCCTAGCATTTGCAAACGGGTTCTGGGTTAATCACTGCCAGATGTCTTTCCAGTTTAAGCACTGGTTGATCAGGGAAAGAAAGGCTCTCCATGGCTGATATACATAATTCACAACGTATGATTTGGAGAACAAATTCTATAGGTTCAAGGTACCTTCCAGCTATTCAACACAAATCAAATCAACCGTGTCACCAGTCAAGAGGTAATTCAATAATGGGTGAAGCGGGTCGACAGGAGTGACATCTAATGCCTTTCTAAGAAAAAACTTCACTTAGATTGAACCATTGTTCATCACTTGACATCCATGAAACCCCATCCTTCTCGTCAACTTTCATAGTGTTCCAGAACTGCTGAATGTAGATAGTAGGAACACTAGCAGAGGCAGAGAAAGCTCTGGAAAAGTTGGTGTTACGCAGGATGTCCACTGATATCTGAAATTCTATATCTTTTGTGCATCGAACAATAGATTGCTTTTTCCGATTTGTAACCATGCAGAGCGAGGTAAAATCTGTTCATCTGTTCTTGTTGGTGCTTGAGCGGGAACATTTTGTTCTGCCATCGTATTTTGCATAAGAGTATTAACAAAGAGGACAACCATTGCAGAGAAGCGATGTTAGAGAGAACGTTAGGATCTTTTAAGTCATGTCATGTCGCGATTGATTAATACAGAATTTAACTCTGGAATTTGATGATAAGCAACATATCAGGACAAAGTTGCAGAATTATTAACAGGATCAATTCCATGTTAACTAAGCCCGATGGGTGGTTAGAGAATGTAACTTGTCAATGGAATGCCTCGATGATTGACGGGCTGAATTGGGTCCCAAATTTCTTTAAATAAGCCTAAACCGCGCCTAGCAGATTAGTCAAAAACCCGTCGTGAGGTGGATGAGCAAACCGCCGCGAGGAAAGGCACCAACCCGCTGAGAATATTTTAATAATATTGATCAAACCGCCGCTGTAAATAAAAATTTGAAAAGGGCGGGTTAATTATTTTAATATTATAAAATATTTGACCAAACCAACTCTACGTGGCAGTCGGTTTACCCTTATGCAATAAAAATAATACAAATTAGGCAACCCGCCTTCATCAAACGCCATGAATGCAACTCGCACAGTTAATAATAAATATCACAAATGGCAGGGTGACTATTTAATAATAAAAATAATTTCAACAAACCGCTTGCCAATTGCGGCGGTTCCTAAAGATAATAAAATATATTTAAAAACAACACCGCCACCAAGCATCTAAGCAACTCGCCATGATGAAAGACTACTTATGAATCAAAACACATTCTCATTTGGCAAACCTAAACACAACCTAAAGCATTCCTAATCTATCCAACGGCATTGTGAACCGATACACACTAGCAACATCCTTAACCACAAACCAACGGCTTATGACTTTCTAAAAGTCAAACCGCCACCTAGAAATCTCATAGGGCACACAGATGTTTGCAAAATGGATAAACAGATATATATAATTGATCACAAGCCCATTCCGCACCTTTCCCCTCAATCAATTAACATTTATACACACTTATTTAATTTTCGAACCCTAGATACAAATTCTTAAGATTTTACTCATTTTAGTGTGATTCACTTCGATTCCTATGATCTATAGATAGAATAAAAGGCAAAGAACAAAGTTTGATTGATACCTTTGCGTGAAAAACACAGGAAATCAAAGATTGAAGGAGGTGTTCGTGGTGGCGAGTTGCGATTGTGTGTGTGTGTGTGTGTGTGTGTGTGTGTGTTTATGTTTGACCAGATTTGAACAACTTTGACCAAAGAGCAACCCGCCGAGCCTTAAATACCCATTCATTGGAAATTGACAGATTCAGTCCTCGAGCTTTTTATCTTCTTTAATTTCTTTGTCTAAGTATTTCTAAGGTTGTTCTAAGTTTGAAATTTGGCTGATTTGGTCCCTATTGATTAATAAAGCTAGGAAACACATCACAAAATTGCATTAAAGTCCCTAATCCTTTGAACACAACATTTATGGCCCTTTTGAATATAATTAATTTAACTCCCCTTCAAACCTTTAAACCCCATTTTGGAATACAAGAACATTTTCTCACGTTGTCCATAGAAGAATAGAAAGATTTATCAACTTGAGTGGATCAATACTGATAAAATTACTACTACTGGAGTAAATGCGACGAAAATCCCTATTAAGTAACTTATTAAACATAATAATTACCACTCTTATAGCTTTTGACAATTTATACTCACACTTTCATAGCATACAAAACTCCTAAACCGCCATGGAATATTCTCCCAATCACTTCTTTTAGAAACCTGTGTGATGAAGTAAATTTTCAAATTCACTCTCCCCCTCAAACAATGACCCGTTTTCTATTAAAAGAGCTGTAGTCATTGATTGAGATGAAAATTTTACTTGAACAGCTATACCACCACCATCGTTAACACAATAATTTCGAAGACTCAATTAAGAACAATTATTTGGTTATCAAAAAGGAAGACTTCTCTTCCGAATTAAGAAAAATGCACTGAGACGTACATTAATCCTCTGATACATGGATATAAAGTAATCCATGCCTGGGGAAAATTAATTACCCCCGTTTGAGAACTGGGTTGCAATCTGAAGTAATTGCATGCCATTTTGTAATTCCAAATGACTTAAAATATTTACTAAGTCCATTTTTTTTTGTAAAATTTGTACAAAGGATACACAAAGGCACTTCGTTTATTCATCCTCTCCTTCTTGAAGGCGTATGAGAGTTTCTGGGGTCAAACTCTTCATGCCTAGGCGTGGAATTTAAAATACAAAAAATAGTTTTTAGATTTAGAATAATTACTTTAAGGTTTAACCACGCATTAAAATCATTTTGTCCAATTTTAGATTTTTAGATTATCATTATTTAAGTTTTTAATTTAGTTTTTATAAAATAGGATTTTATTATAAAAAATAGTTAAAAATAGTTTTATAAGTTTTTATTACATTCCTTAGATTATTTTCTAAAAGATTAAAAAAATTCATGTTTCTAGAATTTTTAGGAAGTTATTCTTTATTTTCTAGATTTCTTTAATATCATTAAATAACTATATTCATAAAAATTTTCAAAAATAATAAATTCTAAATAATAAATATTCTTTAACTTATAATTTTACTTTAGTCTTAATTTAGGATTTAAATTAAATGTTGCATTCATTAGGCTTTAAATTTACCTATAGATGCTTATTTGTAGTGTTTTGGTTCTACGTGTATCCGGTTATTTGTTTTCGTGCTTAATTGTTATCGTTTGCTTATTTTAATTTGTAGAAATAGATAATCAAATCAATCTTTGTTACCAATTCAAATCATTGTCCGAACAACAAACGTGGTCTCAATTTCATAAATCGTTAGGGAATAACGACCCGGGAATCATACTTCCCGGTTAATATACGTATTATATTATTATATATTATCGTGTGATTTTTCTAACTACCTTTGTCCTCAAGGATAGTTTGGGAATTTCATATTATTTTATATTTTATTAATACGTGTATAGATTTACTATCAATCAATTTTTGGCGCCGCTGCCGGTCATTTGTGATTAAGATTCTTTCATTTGAAGTTTGTCGATCGTGATTTGAAGAACCTTTCGTTTTCGAAAGTTACGCTTTTACAAAAATTAAAAAAAAAAAAAAAAAGTAAAGTTTAAAAAAGTTAAAAAGTAAAAATATGTTTCTTTTCTTTTATTTGTATAATTATCATAAAAAATATAAAAAAAACCAAAAATATAAAAATTGTCCATAAAAATAAAATAAACAAAGTTGGTAAAAAAACACCAACAAATAATACTTATCAATGAGGTATTATTCATCATAAGTTTCCCCAACTCGAATTAAAGATTAAAACTTACATTTGAGTGTCACTTACTCATACGAGGCTCAACCTTAAACAGAAAAAAATTTTTAAGAGCTACCGTAAGTAAGTTTATGATTATTTGTTCAAGTTGTCTATTCCTTATCCGTTAAAAATAGATGTTAATATATATATATATATATATATATATATATATATATATATATATATATATATATATAAATATATATATATAGGATATTAAAAATATATATCATAAAATATATAATAAATAAATTTAGTATAAATTTTCTAGTTTTTCTATTTTAGTGCATGACGCACAATCGTTCTCAAACCCGCGAACCGAACCCGTCACAACAAGCCAGCCCCTACCAGGCTGTTTGTAAGAATCGATTCAATTTTAAGAAGAACTTTTGATAATCCACCCCTAGTCAAATGGCCGATAACCGGTACTATTGCGGAATTACCTCCAGCACCCACCGAGGGGTACGAGATGCAAATCGTAATTCCCGAAATCAACACTAATTTTGAGTTAAAGCATGGTTTGATCAATCTAGATTCAAAACAAAGCAGTTTGTTCCGGACAAGACAAAGTGATCCACATAGCTCACACTAAGTCCGTTATTTCAACAAGGATCACCTCAACGATGAATCCCGTACGTCCCCGCAGCACGTCAATTAAGCTTATGCTTTTCTATTATTCTTTCTCATCCGAAGTCAGCCCGGATTTGGCTAGAGAAAGAACATCCTCAATCAATTTTGACATGGGATGATCTTGTTTCAAAATTCATTAATCAATTCTTTCCTCCTTTAAAAATGACAAATCTTCGAAACGAAATCACGAGATTCAACGAAAGATTTAGACAGAGTCGGTTTACGAGCTTGTGATCGATCTTAATGATCTTCTTCGAGCATGCGCCACATCACGGATTTCAGAATTACATCAACTAGATACGTTTACAATGCCTTAAATGCTAAATGATACAAAGATTCGTTGAATTCCCGCTGCAGGTGCGGGAAACTTTTGGATAAATGCCTCGTGAATGCTTAAAAATTATCGAGAGTAAATCCAAGTTCGTAATTCTTGAAACAAGGCATCGTTGCCAAAGTGAGTTTTGTAATTCAACTACCCCCGTAATTTCACCCGATGTTGCTGTCTTACAACCCGAAGTTTCTGGACATAAGAAATGATAAGACTACTACTTACGAGACAAGCAAAAATATCCCCAGGCTCCCCTGCCCGTAAAAAGCGGTCCCGACATACTGTTGTAACTTGCTGGAGGTGTTCATTTCCTAATAAGAAATTGTCCCACCACCGGATGGCAATGATTTATCTAGATACAACATTCAAGAGGTACTTTCACTCAACTGCTGCAGCTAAATTCAATCACGGAAATAACCAATAGCTAGACCTCCGATGGTACGAACCAAGTCCGACCTCCTTGGTTTTCCTCCGATCAAAACAATCAAAAACAGGTTCAATCAGAAATCAAGGCAATAATTTCAAACCAAAATCGAGAAACATTTTAAAATTAATCAAGAAACCGTGGAAATAACATCTACCAAGGACAAATCATCAACCTCCGACTATCAACCACCGTATAACAAGCTCACCCTTATCATAGCTCATGCTCCGCAAATGTCAAGAGTGTTTCAAAGACGCGTTTGTTTTGAGAATTATGTCAAGGCTAATGATGCAGTATTAAGGAATATGCAAAATCAAGGCCAAGGTTTACAAACCCAGATGACAAATTTAACAGAAATGCTTTCTAAATTTGTAAATTCCAATAGCCATTGCTTCAGCTTCGCGATCAGTGGTTTCTCTTCTATAATACGATTACTAACCCAAGGAAGACTTGAAGGGTATTACATAGCCTACAAGCGGGGTTGATTCAAGGAACCTACGATTCATACTTCTTCTCTAACGTAAGAAGTAGAACGTAGAATCGGGTGACAAAGGACACTGTTTTTTCCTACTAATCACGGAATACCGAAGACCGTCCAACGAATTTATCCCGGTTGTCCCTAGTTGAAAACCAAATCCGGTTTCCGAGCCAGTTGTTGTGCTGCCCGTTAGTGCACCGATGCCTAAACCCGAAACCGCGATTCGCTTATCCTTCAAGCAAATGAAGAAAGCGCCGTGAAAACGCTCACGAAAAATTTGAGTAATCTATGAAATATTTAAAGATTATGATTTCTAAATTAGCTTCATGGATGCTTTGACTCTTATCCAAAATTTGCTTCATACTCTAAAGACTTAATCGGAAATAAATGAAAAACTTAGAGAGATGGCAAGTAACCCCTTTAACCGAACATTGCTCGACGTCATACTTAACAAGTTACCAACGAAAAACTTGGTGGCCCCGACAATTCCTAATTCCATGTAAATTTCCCGGAATGGATAGAGTTCTTAGCCTTACCGATCATGGGCGCAAAGCATAAATCTCATGCATTTTGTTCCGTGTGGAAAAAGCTTAACCTCAAACCTGACACCGAACGTGCATACACTAAACTTAACGGACCGTTCGATCGCCACCGATCGATAATGCCTAAAATGTCAACGTTAAAGTTGGGATGTATTCCAGTTTCCAGCCAACTTCGTGTTCGTAGATTTTGAACCAACCCTCAATAAAGGGTTCCGCTAATTTCTCGAGGGGAGAGGGTTTTCTTAGACCGTCCGTAACATTGAATGACGTTACGAAGGTGAATTAACCCGTCGAGTAAGAACAATGGAAGCCATTACTTACAATCTTGATCAAACTTCAAGATACTCGGCTAATTATAATGATATGACGGAGAACCGAATCGACGTTGTTGAAATGGCTTGTGAGGAGTATTCTCAGGAAGTACTAGGATTTTCCAACGTGATCGCGAGTGGAAATTCCACTCCCGGATATGACCCGATAGTTTCAAATTCTTCTTCGACTCTCACTCCTTTCGGGGATCGTGATTTTCTACTTCTAGAAGAAGCCGATGCTTTTCTTGCTCTAGCCGACGATCCAACTTCACCGAAAGTTGATGAATCTTATTAGACCCAAAGGGCAATTCTTATTCTCAGAAGCACTCCTGAAATGAACCTACACCTCCTTCGTAACTAGGAAATTAATTTTGCCGAAAAATAAAAGAACTTAAAATATGTGAAAGCTAAAACTCCAATCTTCAATTGATGAACCTCCGAGGTACGAACTTAAGTACTTACCAACCCCTTCATCTCGAATATTCAATTTTTAGAAGACAACAACAAGTAGCCAGTCCCATAATTTGCCAAAGCTTTTGAGTGTCGATTGAAAGAGGCCGCTCTCATAACGGTTCTAAAGTCACGAAAGCAGCCCATCGCTTGGAAATATACTTTGACATAAAGGTATTAACCCGAATTTATGTTCATCATAAAAAGTCTTATGGAAAGGACTAAATAAACGAACCAGCGTCCAACAATCAAGAATGTTAATCAAAGATCTATGATGTCATTAAGAAAGAGGTTGAAAAAACTCCATCTGAACGCCGATTTAAACTACCTCAATCTCGGATAGTCCTTGGTGAGCTAGAGCCCTGTGTGCCAAAGAAAAAGTATGACCGAGTGACCCAATATGACAATGAATGTAGTACCAACTAGCAACTTTGTTAACGGGATGGAGATTTTGTAATGATTATCCGTAAGTGAACTAAGCAACCCAGAAAGAACACTTCCCTTTTCCGTTCATGAACAAAATGCACTAGAGACTCTGTATAAAATGAATACTAAGTGTTTCCAGATGATTCTTCGGGTGTATATACTTTCAAATACCATCGATTCGCGAAGATCAGGAGAAGACCACATTCAACCTGCCCAATTATGACAAAACGTTGCTTACCGCCCGCATGCCTTTCGGCTAAGCAATGCACCAGGCAACGTCCCGAGGTGTATGATGGGCTATCTTTCATGATATGATTTAAAAGACGTATGGATAGTTTTCATGGACCGACTTTTCATTTTTCAGAAATCTTTACTCAACCATGCCTTTCCAAATTAAGAAACTATGTTTAAACGTGTGAAACACAAATTTGGCTCAAATTGAGAAGAAAGCCATTTTATAGGTGAAAGAATGGCATCGTCTTGACACAAAATTTCAAAGAAAAGGAAAGAAGCTCGAACCTAAGCCAAAATAGACTTCATTGCTAAATTATCCCGTTCATCCACTACCGACAAGGGTATTAGGAGTTTTCTCGACATGCAGGTTCAACCGTAGATTTCATCAAGGACTTTTCAAAAAATTCTGACACCATTGACTCAATCTCCTGAGAAAAAACACTCCTTTCATTTTCTCCTAAGAATGCATTCAAAGCTTTTCCAGAATTTTAAAGAAAAAACTTACCGAAGCTTCCAATCTGATTGCCCAGCCACCGACTGAGACAACCCTTTGAGCTTATGGTGCGATGCAAGCTACTATGCCATAGTGCGGTTCTGGGGCATACGAATGAAAACACTATTAGGCCTATACATTATTCAAGCCAAACAAGACCGAGGCGGAATTAGAACTACACCTACAACGGAAAAGGAAGATGTAGCCGTGTGTGTATGCCTTCTAAAAAATGCCGGTCGATAGACCTCTCATGAATAAAAGCATAGGTAACTATCATTCGCCCTTAAATACCTTCTTTAATATGAAAGACGCCAAGCAAGATTGCTCCGATGGTGTTTCTCCTCCTTCAAGAGAATTCGATTTTAAAGTAATAGATACAGGGAGCCGAGAACGCTACGCGGCCATATCATCTTTCCGATTAGAAAAACCCGCAAAGAAAAAATGTTCTCGATCCAAGAAATAAACGAAAATTTCCTCCGAGACACTTAATATGGTACATTTCCTCGTGTAACCCAAGTAGCCGCGTGTTGCCGATGATGCAAATACCACGCGGAATTTTATGTCAAGGAATGTCACCTCAGCAGAAAAATAAAATATTCAAAGATGTCAAACATTATTTTTGGTGACGACTAATCTTGTTCTATTCAAAACCTGTGCGGATTAAGTGAGCTGGCGAGTTGTTTCGGGCCCAGAAGCTTGTCGACATCCACGACAGCTTGCCATCGTGGACCACACCGGGGACATTACGGTGCCACTACACGCCAAAAAGGTTTTTGACTCAGATTTTATTGCCTTACACACTCTACAAAGTGCCCATCGATTCTTCAAAAACTGTTACTCATGCCTAAGCGTCAAGGAAAAATTTCACCAACCCGGCGTTGATGAGATGGCCTCCAAAATTGGCATCCAAGTGTGTAAATCTTTGATGTGTCTGGGGCCTAGATTTTCATGGGACCAATTTTCCCATCCTCTAGAGGAAAATTAAAATACCATACTCTAGCCTTCGATTACCTATCCAAATGGTAGGTTGAGAAGCCAAGCGCTCCCCACTAAACGACGCTAGGGTTTATTAAGTTTAAAACTCTTTTTGCTCGATGCGGTACAAAATCGAAGCTCTTATAAGCTGATCGTGGTGACCCATATCGTAATATAAATTGCTAAAGATTAATGTCTAAATATGGGGTCACGTCATCGTCTAGCTACCACTTACCACCCTCAAAACGAGTGAGGTTCACTTATCACGATTCCTCCAGGAATTGTTAGAGAGCACGATGATTACATCAATCGAATGTCGTTGCTATGCAGTAATTCATCTTCCTAGTCACCGGAAAATTTTCATACAATCATCGAGTATCTTCCCATATCTACTACTCGCATTGAGGATAGTGACCCCAATAGGGAAGAGATCAATATATTTTCTAGACCAGATGATTCGATACCACCAAGTATTGAAAGTGATTTTGACTAGGAAGAGGACATTATTGTCAATTTGCTTAACAATGATTCCACTCATGAACATTTAACCTTCAATATTGAGCCCGATGCACCAGTGATAAATAATGTTGATGAGCTTAATGAAGATGAATGTTTTGACCTGGTGGGAGGTGAGATTGATGTTGAAGTTGACAATTCCTTCACATTTATCACTTGGATTTTCCTTCCATATCTCACTTACCCCGATGTTTCTCCCTTACTTTCCTCCACCAAAAATGAGGATACCATTTTTGACCCCGGCATCTCCACTTAGAGCCGGTGGCTTCTCATCGGGACAGAACTTTCATGTGCTTTAATGTTTGTTCAAACATTAATGAAAGCCCGATTGAGATTTTCTCTTCCATTTACTCTCCCTAAGGACACATGAATTCAGGGATCGAGTCAAGCTATGTGACTCGGTGACCAAAAACAAAGCGCTTCGTGGGAGGCACCCCCTGCTTATCTATTTTCTATTTTCTTTCTATTTTCTAATGTGTTGTGAGGAGGCTTGTACTCTTCCGTTTCCTGTTGTGTTTGTACTTGTGATTGTTTGCAGGATTCACCCAAATTTTCTGAAGACTCTCGTGTTCGGTGTTTTGTCCCAGTCCACTCGAGCTTCCTAGCCTTTGCTTGCCATTAGTTTGGGGAAATCCGATATCCTAAAGATTTTTATCATCTAACATTTATCTTATAGCACACTTAATAAATGGCTAGAGATTTTTATGATACTTTCTTCAGGCTTGAGTTATGCATTCGACCTTTTTGAGTTCTAGTATGGGGTTTTTAAGTCTTGGGCTAGGAAACATTGAGGACAATGTTTGATTTTAGTATGGGGTAGTATATCTTCAATATGATTTTGCCTACTGTTACCCGTTGTTCTCACGTACCCCATTTTCCCACCAAATTTTCAAAAATATGAAAATTTTAAAAAAAATTCAAAAATAAAATAAGTGTTTTTGTCATAATTTTGACTTTCTTGCTGGGTAGAATAAGAGTAAATTTTGACCCGATCGAGCGTGTGGAGCTCTAGCTTGTTCCTTAACTTTTAGGCTAAGCATTCGCGAAAATTCGCGAAGAACGAAAAATGATAGAGTTAAGTATGAGTGGGATGCTAAACAAGGATTAGTTGGAAATCCTAAGAGCTCTTGTATGTAACTTGTTGCTTTTTCTACCATAAGCTCTTAACCGGATTAATAAACGTGCTATTTTTGGAGATTAAACATTAAATCAACAATTTTTATGTAATATATAGCAAAAAAATTTAGACTTAGTTCAAATTTATACTTGAATTTTTCAAAAAGAAGTCTTCTCTATATAAAGTATATATAAAAAAATGATGATAAAATGATAAAAAAAAATAAAAATAATAAAAGCTGTGGGTTGATAAAAGTTTACTATCTCTTGTCGGCTCACAACCGATGTGGTAGTCTTCTAAAAGAAAGCCCATAGTAAGAATAAAAATCTGAGACTGATAAAAGTTTCCTGCATCTTGCCGGCTCACAACCGATGTTGCAGCCTTCTAAAAGGTCAAGGGTTACAATTGCATAAATGACTAAATAATATTAAGTTTGAATTAATAAATAGATTTCTTTTTGTTAAATTCAAATATGCTTTTGCACTTTGACTATTCTATAAGCTATGTATATACGGGAAACCTGAGAGTTTTTTAAACTTAAGGTCCGTGAGTCCCGATACTAGTCTCTGAGGGGTGTCAAAAGCCTGGTCACTTAGCCGCAAGGTTGGGATGTGCCGAGACGAAAGTCGCTACATGGGATGATCTCGCCTTCAAATTCATTATTCTAGGGTGGAATGTGAAGCATAGTATGTTGTAAAACGTTGATGCATGGTTGAAATTCAAAATAGCACATTCACTTAAGATATAATAAATGTCGGGAGTGAAAAGTTCACAAGTTGCAAATATGAGTAGTGTTAGCATCTTTTCTGATTTTTGACTGTGATTTCATTTTAAGCTTGGTTTGGATAAGTGAAAAGTCGGGGATGAAGAATTTATCCTTTTTGGGGCATTCTCGGATCGAAATACATCTTGTTCTATGATCCCTAACAATTATAGAAATAGTGAAAGTCAAAATATTATTAGTTTATATATATAAAAAAAGAAAAACAGAAAAAGTTTTATAAAAATGGGATAATGGGATGTTTTATAACTTGTGATTTCTAAACTCTATCCACAAAAAAATCTTTGCTACTTTTCAAAGATTTAGTTTAGGGAAGTTTTGAGGTATTTGGTTATTGAGCATATAATATTGCGTGAGGACGTGCAATCGCTTAGTTTGGGGAATTTTGATATGTGTGAAAACACATATCCGTTTTATATAAAAAATGGCCCTAAAAAGACAAAATTGTGTTTTAAATGCTTGAATATTGCTTGTTTTGTCTTTGTGATTGTGTAGGTACGGATAATGCAAAAATATCAAGAAAACGGTCAAAACCGGACAATCATGAACACGGGAACGGAAAAGAGAATACAAGAGCCGGGAGAATGCTTTCAAAGTCAACCATAAGTCAACCCTTGGTCAACCAAAGTCA
>BQNB010154113.1:0-15560 GCA_026074375.1 Tanacetum coccineum | reverse complement strand
AGGTAATATAAAATTCAGATTCAAAAATAATAACTTTTATACATATTCAATTTTATAAACTAAATTTCATTAATTAATTTTCGTTGCAAATCACAGGTTCAATCATGCATACTATTAGCTACTGTAACAGATATAAGTAATGAAGGTTGGATGTATATAGCATGCTTGAACTGCAACAAAATTGTCCATCCTATTATCAAAGAATCGGCTTATCATGATAGAGGTTATCCAGTATTTGAATGTTTAGAATGTTCAGCTAACTTCAAATGTGTTGCTCCAAGGTAACAATAATATTAGCTAACTTTATGTCATAACTGCTATTTTAATATATAAAAAATAAAATATTGTGCAATTTAAAATAATAAGTATACAACAACATTTTTATTTCAAATTATTATCATCATTATGGACCAAAAACAGTATATGGTGCAAGTTACTGTTTTTGATGAGCACACCAACACTTCTACTTTGTTGATACTGTTAGATCATCAAGTTACCCAAATTGTTGGAAAATCGGCTTATACTTTGTATGATCTTTTTGTTGATAACCGAGACAAAATTTCACATGACTTATATGACATGGTTGGAAAACAATGGTTATTTAGGATACCGAAATATCAGTATAACACATTCACTGATGTTCCTAAGATTGTGTCTCGAATTTCGGATAATCCTGCTCTCATCAATGTGTTCAATGACATAGTGGCATCTTATTCGGTTAGTATTTTAATTTAATTCACATTCAATTCATTACTTTTATACTTTTAACAACTCAACCTAA
Source organism: Tanacetum coccineum (assembly GCA_026074375.1). Lineage (NCBI taxonomy): Eukaryota > Viridiplantae > Streptophyta > Magnoliopsida > Asterales > Asteraceae > Tanacetum > Tanacetum coccineum. The sequence continues at coordinate 14,779 of BQNB010154113.1, read as the reverse complement.
CAAGTTTTTTCATATGTTTAGGAAAAGGAGGCAAAATATGAAATCAACTGAACATTGGAAGGGCATCGAACAAGGCTGAAACATATTGTTTACGCGTTCTTCGTTTATCTTTTCATATCGCTTTTTTATTTCGCTTGAACTATAACTTTGTTTATGTTTTTTTAATGTTTATCGAATTGGATTTTTTGATGTTTTCTTTTTGGGTACTTCTTAATTGAAGTGTTTGTTTGTTAATTTTGATTTTGTGTACTTTAAGTTATGGTACATTTCATTTCTTAAATTTACAACCGAAACATCACATTATTCTTTTAATAACTTCTTTAAAATATCTCTTGCAAACTTTATGCATTGTGACCTTGACACTAAAAACACCGTTTAATAATTTACTCACTTATTGAGAAAACCATCCATCGGACGGGTAGAGACCTAGTAATTTATTAAAACCAGTTCATGACATGCAAGAATGAAACAAATTAGGGTTTTACTCAAACTCCGTAAGCAGAAACTCCGTAAGCAGTTACACATAGAGAGATGATCCATCTGTGATCATGGGAAAATAAAAAAAAATGCTTTGACAATATTATATCGGGCAAAGTAAAAATATTGGCAAAGTAAAAAATATTGGCTCTTTAATCAATGTTGATATAAACTATCGTATATAAAGTTTTCTTTTTCTTTGTCAAAAGTCAATAATCATTTAATGACATGATCATGTTTAACAGCATCCTATTTTAAATAATCAAAATATTGATTTTACGTTAACGATGAGTAATACGTATCCGATGTGTAGTTCCTATTTTTGAGCCACGTATAGAATAATATATCGGGTGTAAATAGATTTGGTCTGTTCAATTATTATAAAGAGACAAGTTGTATTTATTCTTACAGATTTATGATTTATGACGTATGTTATTTTCGAGAAAAAAAACCGCAAGTTTTATTATGGGTTTTTCATGAGAATCGGACAAAATAACATTAATGTTATTGTTTATACATTTTCTTCTACTTTGTTTTCAGATCCTCAAGATCTAGAATGATTTCATCAAGAGAATAAAAGAATTATCATAACCTCATCTTATGATTTTATTTATTTATAATAAAACCTCAAGTTTTATTACAATGAATATAATTACAAGAACCTAAGAATTTGAAAAAACCACTATCTTTGTTTATTGATTTGAAACTAAAATATGATCTTTTGAAGCAAAAACAACATAACAGAAAGTGTTAATCTTATATGTGCCTTTTGTTTATGAGAGTTGTTTAGTAATAATGAGATTATCTTAGCAATGTTTTACATAAATTATGATTTAGTAAACCGTCGATTCCAATTAAAATCCTCGAATGAATAGATAAAATGGAGCAAGAAAGTTAAGATGGTCGAATCGAGGTAATAAAGACTCCATAACACTCAAAGAGACAATAGACATGAAGATAATTGAAAAACTTCGGGTACGTGAAAAACTATGAGATCTCAATAAATGATATAATGCGATGTCTAGCAGAATATGGAATCGAAAATTAATGAATCGACGTCGATAGTATTATATAAGATAATGGCCATGGTAATGATTATGTAAATAAATAAATAACGCTATAATCATGGTGAGAATCAGGGAAGAATACCTGCAAGAAGTGCAGATGTTTAAATGAGCGGCCAAAAAATGTAAAGACGCAAAGAAATAAGGAAGGATTGAAGTCTCTTGTGACGATACATGATTATTGGGACTTGAAGTTCGTACACATGAATGTGTAATATTATTGGATATGCATTGATCTTTATGAGAAAGAGAAATTGATGTATTGAAACTTTCATATTTAAGGCATAACCAATGGCACACAATATATTCGTAAAGACATGGAAATGATCATAAGGAGACATGTTCTCATGTGGTGGATCCAATAGTGTATTTAATATTTTATAAGTCTGCCAATGTAATAAGTAATCGATATGCGTCTAAAAGATATATTAATAGAGCTCATGTGATGTTAAGATTTTATATAAAATGCATAAAGCATGCTAGTGAATTTTATTGCTTAAGCGTATAAGAAAAGTTCTCAAAAACACTACTTGATTGTATTGAATTAATCATGTTTTGGCATATGTGTTATAATCACATTGGTATATAGTAATGTGCCAAATAAAGAATTATGTTTGCCTATGAAACTTTATAAGGAGATTTTGATTTTATGATTGTGAATGCGACTAAATGCATAGAAGTCAAATTTGAAACAAAAAGACACAGTTTGTCTTAGCTTATGAATTGAACATCTAAAGGATGATATATATATGTACATCATGAAAACTAAAGCAAATGCGAACTATCTTTATATGGAAAAACGACGGTCATGTTTATAAAGTCACATGATGTTAGAGAGACCCCCTTGATTTATAAAGATGATGATCACAATATCAATTTAGATATGTCATACTAAAAATGTGTATGGACCATTAAATTTTCGCAAGTGGTCATACATGGTGTTGGTAATGAATAACTTGTAAAGTTCGATGATATACTTGAATGAGATGTATGACGTATGGATATGCGAACAATATGTGTAGAGAATATTTATTCACTTGATTCTATCAAGACACTTTAATGTGCATTACAAAGACTAAAAGAACTTAAGTGATGTGATCATGAGGGGGAGAGAACATACACATTGCACTCTTTTTCCCTTGACCATGATTTTGTCCCCCACAAGGTTTTTCGGCAAGGTTTTTAATGAGGCAACATCCCTGAGCGTATAAAGGATTTATGTACTCTTTTCCTTCACTAGATTTTTGTCCCACCGGGTTTTATCTAGTAAGGTTTTAACGAGGCATATTCCTCAAATGGACATCTAAGGGGGAGTGTTATGGATAAATATGAAATGGATGTCTATATCTTTTAATATTGGTTGTTATCTTATTAGAATTGTATCTTGTAGAATACTCCATCTTGTATCTAAATATACATACTTTCATTGTGAGATGAATAATACAATTCTCTATTTTCTCTATCTTCTTGTTATTGTTTATTATCTTTTTGTTATTGTTCTTTACTTTATTGTTTCACAACAGATAGTTGATTTTGGGCATAGTTATGAAGATTATTATAGCGTGTAAAAATTAAAAGTTTTGTCGATCCTAAAACTCATTTTGAAATTAATTAGTGATCCGTGTACATATCATGCAGTGATTCTACTATCAGATTTCCCCACGTATTATTAGGAACTTCATGCTAATATTAGTATTTCCTAGCGTGTAAACCGATTAAATTTCATAGTAAGCAACTTCATGCAAGCTCCATGAGAAGTGGGATCATGAAATAACAATATCATTTCAAAGAACAAAAAACACATCCTAGTCATTTATTTTTTATCAAAAAAAAACCACTTTCTATCTTTTTTTTAAAAACAACATATCTTGCAAACGGTAAATCGTCAAAATATGAAAAATACACCATCGCGACGAGAATATTTTTATCTTTCAGTAGACAGGCACTTTGATATATTTTCGACGAATTTTAAAAATTGAATTTCCGCCCAGAAAACACACGTGATTTGTATTATTACTTGTGATTTTTTTATTTTTTATTTTTTGATTTTTTACAGCATAAACAAATAACTTTTATTAAAATAGGGAAAATTACATGTATATCCTTCTTGAATATTAATATTACATAAATATCCTTCTCAGTTTTGTAATTACATTAATGCTCTTTCCAATTTTTTATAATTACATCAATATCTTTCACAAACTTTTAACTTCTCATATATATTCAAAAATAAATTAAATCATAATTATAATTATTTTAAGTTTTGAAACTATTATATATCTTTTGTCTATCTCCTATATTGATCATAATTATATTTTTATATATACTTTTTGGCCTCGAGAGATAAAAGAACATGTTAATTTTTAGATATACATGTGAATTCAAAAGTTTGAGAAGGATATCGACGTAATTACAAAGGTGAGAAAGATATTGATGTAATTACCAAAGTTTCGGAAAGATATTAACGTAATTACAAAAGTGAGAAGGGCATTGATGTAATATTGAACTTTAGTAAGGATACAGATGTAATTGCCCATATTATTTATTATTATTTACATAGTATTGGAAGTAAAACGAGAAACAAGTATCAAACACGTAATTTAAAAAAATCATGAGTGATATTATAAATCACATGTGATTTATCAAAATCACATGTAATTTAACGAAATCACATGTGATTTTAAATTAACGACGATAATATTTTATCTTTCAGTAGACGGTCATTTTTATATACTTTTGACGACTTTTTAGTGTTAAAATTTCTGCCAAGAAAAATTAGGCGATTTATGAAATCACTTGTGATTTGTTGTTTTTAAAAATCACGTGCTATTTCATAAATCGCATGTAATTTCACAAATTCACTTATGATTTTTAAAGTAATAAATCACGTGTGATTTCATAAATTCATAAACCGCATGTGAATTTACAAATTTATGTGTGATTTTTAAAGTAATACTCTCTCGTCCTAAAATTATTGTCTCCTATTGATTTTTTAAGTCTTTTTCTTTCGACTTTGACCTTAAATATTTGTGTTTGTGTTATATAATACTTTTAAATATTTGTGTTTGTGTTATATAATACTTGATGAAAATCATAACTATTAAAATACATTTAAAAACCAATCGATTCATATACTTTTCATTAAGTATTATATAACACAAACAAAATATATTTAAGCTCAAGTTGGAAGAAAAAGACTTGAAAAGTCAATATGAGACAATAATTTTGAGATGGAGGGAGTAAATCACATGTGATTTTTCGAATCACGTGTGATTTTTTCTGGGCGGAAATTTAAAAAAAAGTTCGTCGAAAGTATATAAAAGTGTCCGTCTATAGAAAGATAATTTAATTCTCTTCGCAATGGTATGATTAAATTTGCGTAACGATTAACGGTTTGAGAGATATTTTAATTTTAAAAAATGAGATGAAATTGGGATTTTTAATTAAATTAAAATAGGATTTAATCTAAGTCATTAGATACAAAATAAAATAAATGATTGAGATTGAAAGAATTGTTCTTTAATTAGATATTGTTCTACATGGATTTTTTGTTAGCTCGATGATTGTAAGTCTACCTTTTTTTTTTCATACATTTTTCAACGACAATTTTTATTTAAGAAACTAGCAAAAAAACTAGATAATACAAACACCAAAAAATAAAACATGCCTACGAACCAACCTAAAACTTACCCGAACAACTACCTCGTGAATGATTAATGACACTACAAATATACCATACCTAAACAATATATATATATATATATGGGACCATTCAATACAAAACCACTTTTTATACAGAACACACAGAACCACTTTGAACGAATAGAAATTTAGTATATTATTAAATATTCTTTTTAATTCAAAAGGGTATAATAGTCAAAACACATTTTAATTTTTCTTTTTAAATTTTTTAAATTGAAAAACGTTTTTTTATTTCATTAATTTTTGGAATTAATTTTTTTGAATTTATACTTTTTTAAGTATACATGTTTTTCAGAAATTAAGGTGCATATGTGTTTTTTTTAAATATTGTAAATTTACATATGTTTCTTGCGTAGAATTGTTTAGACATTAAACTTATTTTTTTAATGGTAATTGCACTTATGTTTATGGTTTATATTTTTTAATCTTTGAAATTTATAAAAAAAACATAAACATATACATGTAAACTCTAAATTTATAACAAAGCAAAAACCTAAATACAATACACAAATTTTAATATCAAATGAAATACAATTAAATTACAATACGGATGTACAAGAGATTAAAAAATATGTGTGCACGCTTCAAGAACATATATGCATGGCTTCGAGAACATTTGTGCATCATCTAAAAAGCATAAGTGCATCTATTAATTATCTTGAACATTGTGCATCATCTAAAAAAGCATAAGTGCATCTATTAATTATCTTGAATATATATGCACGGCTTCGAGAATATTTGTGCACGCAATCTAAAATCTATGCATCAGCAGACATATTACTTGTATATACTCGGTGCTTAAGGCTTGTGAGTTTACCCAATGCCCATGAACCTGTACTTTAACTAAGGCTTGTGAGTTCACCCAATGCCCTTGAACCTGTTGTATATACTCGGTGCTCTTATTTTATTTCTTTTATTTTTTTGAAAGGCAATATATATTAAACAAAAGGAGCAAAAAATACAAAACAAGACATCCACTATCACAACAAGTCGATTAAAATAGTGGACCCTAAAAAAACAAAATACAATACAACAATTCTACAAACAAACCAAAGCACAACAATTACAATGACCAGCAACACAAAAACCACATGCCACATGTAATTCTCTATTAAATGACATAGCCCAAAAGACATATAGCCCAAGTGCTTAGAATCAACAAAGAATTCCAAATGCTTACGTGTGCAGACTTTCCACATTGCCAAACAGAACATGTAACATATCAGACTTTCCACAAGGCTCTTGTTTTATTTGTTAGTCAAACAAAGCAACGTCGTGACCCTCTTTTGTCATATCGAATTTTCCCATTAACTCTACACTTGTTTTCATCTTCTCCCATTTCTTTATTTTTTTACTATGATTTTCAACATAGAAAAACACAAAAATAGGCATGTAACCACATTAGACTTTATAACAAGATCTTGTTAAAAGAGATTTTTAAAATATGGGAGGTCTTTATCATCATCACAAGCAGATCATACATATCAATATAGAAAAATATAGACAATAACACAGATGAAATATATTTCATAACAAAATTATGACATACAACACATAAGACATAACATGAGTTTATCATATTTGCTTACCTTCCGTGAGCATCTCGGCTTGACCCTCAACTAACAACTGTGACCAGATCCGACGGCCACATCCGGCGGCTATCTGAAAATCCGGCGACCACGATCCGACGACCATCTCCGCCTGACCTCGAATCACAACATTAACGTCCAATAACAAAAATATTAGATTTTATTTGGAAAATGAAAAAACGTAATCTGCTCATGTAAGAAGGGTTTTTTTTGCAAGAAAAAAAGGAGAGAATGATGAACGGTGGATGTGGATATGGTTTAATTCATCACAATAATTTTTAAGCAGGCACAAACACCCTCGAACCAGATTAATTCAATTTAGCCCCAAAGACGACCGGATCAAAGTATAACACCAAATTCAACCCTCGAATCAATTAACCATTAACGCTCACAATGGGTTTTTTTTGTTGGAGCATGTTGGTTGTGGTGGCTGAGAAGAAAAATTAGGGTTTGAGTGAGATATGTGAGAGAGAAAGAGATACACATATTGAATTAACTGCTAAAATTCTGGAATAGTTTTGGGAAAATAAAATTTTTAGAATAATACAAAATTACTCAATTGCCCTTTCTGCTTATTTTTAATTATTATATAATTTGAATTATTTACAAAGATGCCGTCTTGCATTGATATGATATACATCATGCATTATTAAAAGTAAAAAAGCTGATTGTGTATGTTCTGTATAAAAAAGTGAATCTGTATTGAAAATCCCAATATATATATATATATATATATATAACAGGAGGCATTTGACAATTTTATGCCACGTCAAACGCCATGTCATCATGGATGCCAAGTCATCACAATTTATTTATTTTATTTATTTATATGGATGCCATGTCAGCAGTTTTTTTTAAATAAAATTTGTTTTTTTTTAAATTGCCATCAACAAGATTCAAACCTGACTTCTTTGGGATATTAACAAACCACATAACCACTAGACTAGATGATTTTTTTGTTTATATCTTGCAACTTAAAATATATAAGCTCGAATTACAAAAACAATTGATTATAATCTACTAATTTAAAAATCCCATATATAATATAAACGAGGTTTGTAACCCGCGCTCCGCTGCGGAGCGCGGGTGTTCGTTAAGGATGAACGTGGCTCGGCGGGGTGCACAATAGAAAAAGAAAGAAAAAAACTCTAGTATAAAATTAAGATACATACAGTGATGATTTCGAAACAATGTATCTTAATAAATTTTCAAAACCATATCCCATCGAAACAGTAAGAATAATCAAATGTGAAATGGTGCGTTTAACAGTGCCAAAAGTTACTGCGCATATGGTAGTCCCTATTGGTCGCACCTCGAACATTCCCAGTGTTATAACTAACTTTATACAGTCTTGCAAGTGAAGAACCTCTTTCCAGTGCCTTGCATACTGAGAGAACCAAAATATTCCAAACCTTTGGTACAATGCTAATGACTTTCTTAAAACTCATATGGTTCGATTCTTTTGAATTCAAATTATAATGCTTTGAACACATCAACCCTTTTCGTATTTCCTAGTTGACTCACCTGTAAAACAAAAGGAACGACACAGTTACTGTAACAACAAAACAACTTTGAGTGGGAAGATGGACTCTGTTACCCTCAAATCCCAGAATCGACTTCGACACGGCTGAGGTATCAAAAATATCTTGCTATTCTAACGTTTGGTATCTTTATGGGTAGCTTCACGTACAACATCTGAACCGAACCCGCGTCATTGGACACATCAACCCTTTTCGTATTTCCTAGTTGACTCACCTGTAAAACAAAAGGAACGACACAGTTACTGTAACAACAAAACAACTTTATATAAGAAGCGTGCTATGTATCACTGAACGGCAATATGAGTAAAAACGTCCATTTACGTACGATACAGATAAAATAGAACACAGAACATGACATGATAAAAATGCTCATATTTCCTTTGCAAACTACATAAATCCTAAGTTTCATAAAAACAAATGGTAACAGTTCTTAGCTACCAACAGACCGCCATTCTCTTTGAATGCAGACTGCTATTTTTTTAATGTGCAATGCAATTGACAACGGTTACAATAACACAACGTTGGGCGTTCATAATCTGGTGAAACGCACCCCTCATAAACACCGCACATGGCAAATACTGATTTGATATATGATCATAAACAATTAATTTTTCAGTTTTCTTTGTGATAACATCCCACCCGTTTTGACCCGTTAGGCCATTTTTCCGAGTTTAAACCCAATGTAGCAAGTAATGGATATTAAAGATTATATTTTAGCGAAGAAAAAAAAACAAAAAAAAATCCAAGTCACTATATTTAAAAGATTTAAAACCTAGTTAAACATATAATAATCATATTTAATATGTCAATTGTTAGTGTGACTTGACCGGTTTGGCACTCTTACTTATACATAGAGACATATATGGAAGCACAAACTTACAATTTCTGAAGCTGAAGAAGATGGTTGTAGTGACAGGAAGCAGACTGTCCAAAATAGCATTACATTTTTATATGTAAACATGGTTTTTGATTTTAGGTTCTCACCTTGAATTCTGGGACTTCAGTAATTAACATCCGGCCACCATATTTATCCGTGGTCTGTAACAGCCGCGCGTTTCGATCTTCTTCTCCAGCTTTCGAAACAACGTCAACATCAACCTCTATATTAAGGTTCATCTCTATGTCTCAGCCGTAGCCTCATTCTTGTCCCTGGAATGATCTAAAAAGGAGAAAACGCGATTTTAGTTGAGGGGGAAGATTTTATTAAAGCAAAATATTAAAGGAAAGTGAAGTATATGTCATTCAGCTTAATTCACACACTAAAAGAATGCTCCCATAATGTTTGTCGCATAATGCGCCTCAGTTTCGAGCACTTTTATCAGTTGCTAAAACGTAATTCCAAGCATCCTTTTGGTGTCATAATATTAAATTATTTATAGTCGAGTCTACTAATGTTACTTAAGGTAGTGGGTGGCTTACCATCTTTTTTTCTTTTTGCAGCCAATATTGGTGTATGTCAGTTTTTTCCGGTTTACATTTCTGAGTAACTTACTTAGGGGGTGTTTGGCAATGCATGCTTATTAGAAGATGTCGTGTGTAAATAGTACTTTTAAGTACTTATTTGCTTTACACTAAGCATGTAAATAAACAGTCGCATGTAAATTCTCAAAATAGTACATCTGCTATAATTAAAATAAACCATGTATCATATAACCATTTCTATTTCATAGAAGTGTTTTACATGTTATCAAGCAAATATTGATTTGTTGTTAACTAACTTGTACGTTATTTCGACAATATGTATAAACGACTTCATTCAAGCGAGCGAGAAGAAGCGTAAGATAAGCTTGTACACTTTTAAGTAATGTATGTAAGGTCGTTAGTAGATCACAGATAGAAGTCCATATCTGTAATCGAGAAATCAAATATCGAAATTTATGGACATACCATGGAAGCCAGCATAGAAAGCAGCCAACTCGCACTCACTTGATCTTTGGGAGCCTGGTCCCAAGGCTGATCTGATAACAACGTCTTCAGCTTCAGTCGCCGGATTGGTATTTGTTTTCTCTATCACTGCCTGATCAAGTACACGAAAGTGGCATAAAACTTTTACAGCTTCTTTTTTAACAAAATAGAGTCATGCCATTAGCAAATTTGGAAGATCATACCTTCAGAACAGTTGTATTCGGCGTTCAACTGCCCACTATGACCTGTGTGAATCAAAGAAGCCAAACATAAACAGCATACACAAATAACTAATATTTCTACAAAAGCGACGATATAGCCCAAAAACGCAAGCACTTTAGAATCTTCAAACATAAACAACATATTACAATCTGTTGGATGTTTATGTGTGCTGATTCATTCTGCTGGATCACGTGTGGTCAACGATAGTTGATAAAGTACCCGGAGTGGCATGTTCAGCCCGTTCACCCTGTAATTCTGCGCGACACAAATAAGAAGAGAAAAAAAAGTATTCAGAACAAATAAGTCCAGTAAATCAACAATTAACATGGCCGGAAAAAAAATTGTTCTCACCTGTGTTAGTACATTGCGTTTAATACGTGGGCTCAATTTCTGCTGAGATACTCCGGTGACCTTCACAGGAATAAAAAAAGTAGAGAAGTTAGGCTTTCTAAAAATAAGCTCAACATAAAAGATTTGATGTCTTGCGAAACTGTTTTACCGCTGTATAAACTTTTATATGCAAAAAACAATATCAGGAATACATTAAGCATACCTCTCTTCTGAAAAGTGTACCTTTTTTCAGGAAATATGAAGCATACGTTTCATCAAACGTGTGATCAAATAAGAAAATAAGCTGGACAAATAAGCCCAGAAGCCGGTCAAATAAGCTAATTCAAACACTCCCCTTAGTACATATGGCAGATTAGCAATTTAAAGTGACTGAACGAAATTGTTTATCCGCTTACTTTAGAGTCAATGAATACACAGGGGTGTTTGGCATAGCCTGATATGGGAAACTAAGTCCCAATAAGCTCATAACTTAAAGAATCAAACTTATGAAATACATGGCTACTAAAATTAGGTCATAAGCCCACAATCATACAAACGAAAAATTGCATAACTAACTTATTAGTTTGTTATGCTAAAAAATGTATAGAAACGGAACGGCTAGTATCTGCAACATTTTATTGACATAGTATACCTTGACGATGGCGGTTGACGTGTCAACCAAGAGCTTGAGATTTGCAGAACATAAGATCTTATATTGAAGAATAATATCCATATAAGCTTCCATGATCTTCAAGTACTCGCGAAAATATGATGCAAAAAAATGATCTGTTGGCTTACTTTGCAGCTTGTCAGCCTATAACCATCGTCACGCACCCATCACTATAAGCATTGAGCTTATTCAACTCGACTTATATACCATGAGTCTATTTTCAAACCCTACTTTTCACTTTATGAGATAAGTTCCCATTTCAAAGTCATTACCACACATATGCATTAAGAGAAAGCAAACACTGCTCATCGCCACACACCGACCAACAACGCCACACACCATAAACGGCGGCAACGAAGTGATCGGCGGCATCAGAGAGACTTTAGCAAAGCAACTACAATTCCAAATACTACGCTCGTGCCACGGGAATCATCAGGGCATTATAAGCAGGCGCAGAACGCCAAAAGGTATGCATGTTTCAAATGCGTAAAAAAATGTTTCAAGTGCATTATCATTATCAGTGCATTATCAGTTTAATTAAAGAACACCCATTTACTCTGACTCAATAACATTTTGAAAAAATAGATCAGAAGCATATAATATGCAATTTCAAGACCACATTTCCCCATGATTAAATGGTGATAGCTAATTAAAGAACACCCATTTACTCTGACTCAATAACATTTCAAGACCACATTTCCCCATGTGTATTCATTATGATCACACTCTAAGCCTCTGATATTTTATAAGAATGTTTTAAATTCAATCCGTTATAAATAAAATCATACCCAAATTAACACTTTCCATGTTGGCACACATTTCATCATAAATATCACTTTTCTATTGCTGCCTCAAATTCCTACCTTTTTGTATATTCACAGCAGTGGATGCAAGTTCTTGATAGCAAGATACATTATTCTTTTACATATCAAATAACTAATAGAAAAGGTGATATTAATGCGTAGTATATGTTACATAAAACAACTCAACTTGCCAACCTGTATGAACAACAACCCATCAAGAAAATAGCAAGCGAGTCTAAATACCTGCTCCATCAGAGATCACAGTTAGTGCAAAAACACGGGTCGGGCAGTTTTTTGCATTCAACGCATTTAAGGCAGCAATCGTGTCATGTTTACCTAACATCGCAAAGATAAGGATTAGTGACGTGATTGTACAGGAGGCTCAGGTAGGCAAACAACCGAGACAGAGGACGCACCCGCCATGGCTGCAAACGCAATACGTTGCGACGCCAAGCTGTGGATAATCTCGTCTTTTTCGGTAGCCTTTCAGATTCATCATAGCCTTTGACAAATTCTCATGAAATAGAAACTGATCGAAAATGCACCATGGCTGCGACACAGAACGTGCCTTATATCCAAGGCTCAGATTATACATCTTTCATAATCGATATCAACACAATTCTCATGAAATAGAAAGTGATCAAAAATGCAACATGGCTGCGAGTTTAAAAAACTCGCCCTCCCACAATGCATATACACAATGTCACGTTATCCAAGTCATTCAAGATGATGACAGCCAATCACAATAGTTATCACCATGATTCTTATCGCACCCCTTTCACACAGAACGTGTCTTATATCCAAGGCTGAGATTATACATAGACGTTCACAATTGATATCACCACAATTATGCCTTCTATATTAGAACGTAAAAACATAATCTCGAGGCTGCATTGAATGCACAAACCGGCCCGACCCCGTTTTCTTTGGGTCGTAGTATAATGTCCCGGTTAAACATGCCATGTACGTGGCATATCTTTATATTAAAAGGAAGGATTACTGCCTTAAATGCAATGAATGCACAAACCAGGCCGACACAGGTTTTTTAAAGAGACTTCAAGCCGCCATGGCTGCAAACACGTTTTCGTGTTGCCACGCCAAGATACGACTCAATTTTAACCTGTTTGCTTATTTTAAAGCCTATGAGCCTATCGCCATCGTCACATACCCGTCACTATCGTCGCACGCCATGGATAGCGGCAACGAAAGGAGCGGTGGCATCGAAGGAGCATAAGCCGAAAGTATAAGCAATTCAGAACCAGAAATCGTGATTGTAAGCAGTAACAACAACAATCTCAGCATCAATATCACATCTCAGTGGTATCTAATCAAAAACAATTTTAATCACAAATAAAGCCAAACAACCCTTTTTGGAAACATAAAAAAAATAAACCCAATAAAGATCATGAAATCAAACAGTAACAGTTATATACCTTCTTTATTTCAAGCTTAATACGGCCAAAAAATAGTCACCAAAATTATCGGCAACCAAACACCCAATAATAATTCCACTACCGAAACCATCATCGCAAGACAAACCCTGGCTCATCTCTTATTGCAGTAACAAAGAAAAGACCACGATCAAAACCAACTCCATTAGATTCCAACTTAGGTACTAAAGAGCACACCATAGGTAATTGCAGCAAACCCCCTTACAAACCACAATTAAAAAAACACTAAGAACAAACCCTAAACCCATGATCTACTTCTAGAGAGGGAGCACTAAAGGTCGGTGACATCTTTTTTTGTAGAGAGAGAAGGAACAATGTTATGAGTGAAACACGTATGACACATGTGTAGAGAAACCCTGGGACATTATACTACCACCCAAAAAAATCACGGGTCGGTTATACTACGACAAAAAAAACACGAGTCAGGCCGGTTTTTGCATTAAATGCATTTAAGGCAGCAATCATGTCCTTTAATATAAAGGTATAATAGAAACTCTAATGATAAACGAGCTTGTGCTAAACATAATATTGCCTAATAGTTACGTCAACTTCTTTAAGAATGAAAGGTTTTGTTTTATCCGGTGATGGGCTCAAACCACATCGAGTCTCATTAGACATTAAAAACGTTGAAGTGTTGAACACTCCGATTAAGGGGAAAATCATTTATGTTTAATGATATTGATACAGGGGATACCAATCCTTTCGCCAAAAGCTTTTATGAAAGCTTATTTTACAATGTATAAACCCTGATGAAATTGTGAAAAGTTCAGGAACTTTTGAATTAGTGATGCTTGGAGCTCTTGTTTAAAGTCAAATGTGATTTTTTTCCATTGCCAGATTTTGATTGATTGATTTTTTCATAAACGGAAGCTCAACTTATGTCATCAAAAGAGAACGCACTTTCTCATCGGCGTACTTACTTCTCCTGTTGTAATATATTAAACGAATACCCACGCAAAATGACGTTGTATAACGATAAATAACTATACTTGTGAATTTGTAATTCATATGTGACCTTTGATGCA
>BQNB010154111.1:545-15561 GCA_026074375.1 Tanacetum coccineum | reverse complement strand
AATTCTTGTAGCTGAGTAGACAATTCTTGCAGTTCTGACGGTGCTAATCTATACGGGGCGTGTGCCACAGGTACAGCACCAAGGACCACGTCGATTTGGAATTCAACTTGTCGCGTAGGCGGTAATCCAGGTAAGTCTTCTGGAAAGACTTTCGGAAAGTCCTGTACAATCGGCACGTCCTCAAGTCGCTTCTCCTCCGACTCGTTCTCGATTTCCTTCTTCGTTACTTGTGCCAGAAAAATTGGGCAACGTCTCTCAATATATTTTTGAGTGTTAGTGCATGATATAATGCTCAACTTTGACTTCTCTCCTTTGCCGTCTCTATCACCTTGAACTATCAAAACTTCGTCTCCAAATGGAATTCGCACAATCTTCTCATCACAAACGATCGCCGCATGATGGTTTGCTAACCAATCCATGACAATGATGACGTCAAAACTACCAAGTTCTATTGGCATTAGGTCAATATTTAATGGGTGGCCTAATAATCCTAACGTACAGCCTCTAAGTATGGTATTAGTCTCAGAAAATCTCCCGTTGGCTAATTCGACCGCATAGCTAACGTTTAAAGTATCAGGGGTTATATCAAGCAAGGTACTAAAAGTAGTCGACATGAAACTTCTATCGGCACCCGAATCAAATATCATAGAAGCATAATGGTTATTGAGAAGAAACGTACCCTTGACGACATTGGAATCGGGGTTAGCTTCCCCTCCACCCAGCACATATGCATTTCCTCTTGCTTCACCAACTCCATTCTTGTTTCCATCCTTATTTCCACGGTTTTGATCTTTCAACTTTGGGCAATCACTCCTGTAGTATCCTTGCCTTCCACACTCGAAACAAGTAAAAAACTCTCTGATTCACTATTTGATCCCTCTAGGTAGAAGTAGTGGAATTTGTGACCTTACAATCTAGGGTCAAATGCCCAACCTTGTTACACTTCCCACATCATACAGTGCAATGCCCTTTATGGTGAAGCTTACACTTGTTACAAAGAGGCAACGGTCCATTATATGATTTTCTCTCATTGTTGCCAGTCGTATAAGCTTTTGCCACATTCTAACCTCCAACATTTGGCCTTTTGAATAGTGGTTGTTGTCCATGGTTGTCTCTCTGATTGACCTCCAATCTCCTTTTGTTCTCAGCATTTATCACAGCATATCCCTTCAACTTTTGGTCCATTAAGTTGTTAGCAATTCGAACAGCATCTTGCAGTCTTGTAGGTTCAGCAGCAATTACATTCCCTTGGATGTTATGAGTCCTCCAATGAATTTCTTAACCCGATCCTCCTCCTCTAGGACCATCTTGGTGCACATCATAGTTAACTCTTGAAATCTTTAAGTATAAGCAGCCAAATCATTGTTCTTTACGGTCATATTCCATAGCTCAGATTCCATATTTTGAATCTCATTTCTTGGGCAGTACACTTCAGTCATTGGTTTCATGAGCTCTCTCCATGACATGGCAAATGCAGCCTCAGCTCTAATAGTCCTCTTATGTGAGTTCCACCAAGTTAGTGCACTGCTTAACAGTGTGCAAGTATCATACTTCACTTGGTATTTCTCTAAACATTTGCTGATATGGAACACTATTTACATCTTCTCAAACCACCTTATCAACTCGACAACTCCTTCTGTTCCTTTAAAGTTGAGTGGTTGACACTTCATGAAGTCCTGGTATGTGCATTCTCTAGCAACAGGTCTATCATCTCTACCATTCTCGTTTGGATTTCCATTTCCATTCTCACCATTTCCATTACCACCATTTCCATTATCGCCGTCACTACCGTTCTAGATTTAATTCTCAGCCTTGAGAGCATTTGCAGCATGGGTCGCCTCATGAGCAGCCAACGCTTCTTCTACATGTTAGTTAATGAGTTCTTTGATTGCTTCAGGGGTCATACCGGAGCGAGTGATAGTCATTGTTCTATGTCACAAGACATAACGCACGATGAGATTCGATACGAGATATAGCCATTATAAATGGTAAATAGGGTTTATATAGGAAAATACAATAAAACATGTTTTGCCAGAACAAGTAAATAACAATATAGATGAATACGCGAGAGAATCAAAACAAGCTTTTCATTTCACGAATAAAAGCATAATTCGGTTACAACCAATCCAAAATAGGTACATGATTTACGATTATTTCTACTGCCAACATCTAGACCTAACCATTAGTCTAATGTCCTACATGATCATGGTACTACTAGTCTAAGGGCGAAAACCCAAATGTCTCTCAACATACGACTCCAACCTCCTAAGTCTCCTCCGAGTATCACCACGATCCCTATGAACCTGACGAAACTCCTTCGGTGATAGTGCCATGTGCCAACGAAGACTGTTAATTCGATCTCTCTCTATACTCAACATGGCTAGAACCTTTAGGTACTTCAGTCTTAAACTCCCAATCCTCTCAACCAAACTAGCTCTCTCTCTCTCCACTAGCCTCCAACTGTCTCTGAGTGGTCTCAATCTCATTAATCCTATCAATACGAACCTCTGACATGTAGTAAACTATATCATAAATGGTATCCTCAAGATCAGGAATACCTCCTCTAGAAGACTCAGAACTATCAACAATATCCAATGGATCTACAACGATCTCTCTCGTATCTGCCGTACTAGCCTCTGCCTCAAACTCCTCATCATCCTCCCTAACATCACTAGCAGCAATCTTAACTCTCATACCTACACCATCCTCAAAGTGAGCTACTACTCCATCACAAATACCTACATCTGCAACAGCCTCTGCATCAGCAGTATCCACCTCCATATGCTCCTCTCCGCTATCCTCTGGTGAGTATGAATCTCTAAACGTCTTGCGAGGTGGTAAAAGATCAGCAGGAGTAGGGGCTATCGACCTCGAAACATGAATAGGTGATGGTACCGAAGCAGTAGGGGACCTACATCTCTTGTGAGATGGCCTAGAAGAAGGTGAAGATAAATCCAATGACCTCTCAGAAGATGAACCTAAAGATGACTCTAATGTAGTCGGTGGGTAAGGGGTCGACAATGGTGCAGACCTCCAACGTCTAAAAGCCTCACTACGTCGTGGAGTCCTAGCAAGTGATCGATGAACAAATCTTTGTGGTGTAGATGAATCAGCATCGGTGGTGTCTGGTGGTGTATGTCCGAATAAAGAATGATCTGAAGGTGAACTAGAAGAAGATGAGTCTGGTGAAGAATGACGATCCGATGAATGATGAGATACACGTCTCCATGCAAGTCTACGAGCAGGAATGGGTCTAACTCTCTTCCTCGCAGTCAACAACTTACGCGACCCATTGAGGTGGGTGCGATAAAGTCGACCGAAAGGAATAGCGTCACCGGGTCGGACAAGAATCGCTGGCCGTCGACGAATCCAGGGTGGGGCAACAACAGGTGCAAGGGGAAACTCTGATAATAGTGCAAGAGTATCATGAGATGACGATACAGGTCTCTGCTCAGCAGGCTCGGACTCACCGTCCGCCTCTGAGTCATCAGAACACAAAAAGGGTGAAACCAATGGCAAATCTGGTGCGGGAGGTAAAGAATCCTCTGATGGATCAGAATCAGAAGAAGATGAATAATCCACTAAATCAAGTACCCCGGTAGGTGAGACGACTAGAACTGCCCCCACCTCCGGTGTAACTATAGGGTCAGCTGGAACAATAAGAACCTCAGGGATAACAGGGATAATAGCAGGAATAACACCAAAGAGAATCACTCGTGGGGCATGAGAGCCCACGCTCTCCTCAGACGAATCAGACGAAATAGAAATAATAGGAGCAGCCATGACCTGCACAAGCACAAGTTTATATAAATCTCTTTATATGAAACCATGCAACGTGCAAGCAAAGTCAAGAAGATAAGCATGATGCAAAAATATGATATGGCAAAATGGTGAATAAAGTAATTATGGCAATATGATATATATAATCAGTACTTATATATATTAAACGCTATTATTATAAGATATATATGTAAGCAGGTAAAAGCACATAGGATCACATACTGGTTATAGCCCAGACCTAGATATACTACCTGGTTCTCTATAACCTTGGCTCTGGATACCAATCTGTCACACCCCCAAACGGGGCCTAGTCAGAAACACGTGTCCGGGGGCGTGACGTCATAATACACATCACAAAGATACCAAATGAAGTACGACACTCTATGGTACGTTTAAAATTCCAACATCGTTTGATTGATTAAAAAATAGTTAATAGTTTTTCATATGGCACCCCAACGATAATATGCGGGAAGCGAATAAAAGGTTTTAAAGTTTGACAACGATGTTTTAAATTGATAATAATAGCTTTTTGAAATCGTCCAATGCCAGCAACCCCAAATGCAGCATAAGTCTTCAATGCTAAGCTCTTGAGAAAAACATGCTAAAACGGTCAACATAAAGTTGAGTGAATTCATAGGTTTAAATTTAATATTAAAGGTGGACCACAAGTTCACAGTACGCACGTGACAGTTATAGGAGATACAACTTCACATAAAAAGCATTTACGTTTGCACTAAGCTCATGACACCGAAGCTCAATTTAAAAGGAAGCATTTTATATGCCAAATAGTATTCCGCGCCCTAAAGGTATCTGACCAGGATCACCTATTGACATTCCGACATGGTATATATCCGTTTGTTTGGACCTCCGAACTTATAAGCGCTACTTACCTGGATAGGGATAATTAGTCCCAATAGATCTATTTACAACATTCGCGCTTACTTAACCAGTACGGTCGGTTAAGCAATTGACGGTTCATGATAATTCGGGCATTAGTGGTCTATTCGCTACTTAGGCAACACGTAATCAGGAAAAGGAAACGTAAAGTAACTGTGTCCATAGTTTGAAAACAAGCAATGTTTCTCACCCCAAAATAGTAAAGTAAAAGTAGTAAAACATGGGGCTATGAACTCACCTTAGCAAAATGAGCAAATGATAATCACACAAGTAAAAGATGATATAGAAATCTACCCGAACCTAGAAATTATTAACGCGTCTTAGAAACACGAAAAGTATGCCAAGAATTGCACAATATGTTCATCACCAAAATACATCCATGTGTGTTTGCTTTGTTTTGATTATCAAATCATGACGAAATAAAAATCTTATAGTTTTTCGTTAAGTTTCGGGCGTTTAACCATAAAATTATTCAGTTTTAGAAAGTTCTATTTTAGGAAGTTTTTAGTTACTTAGTTTCGGGCGTTAATAACCGTCCTTATATTTATTAGTTTCTTATTTTCAAAACGGCACAAACGATCTCTAAATCGCTTAACTTCTTAGTTCCGTTCGCTAAATTTTTACCAAACTTACTATTTTTAGTAACTTCTGCTTTTCCTAAAATATGTTAACGACGTCTTTAAATGATACTAATCAATAGGTATCTGTTACTACTATGTTTCGTGAGTGTTGAGAAAGTCCAACAATGTCCGATTGTGGTTACAAAAACTCATTTTTACTTTATCATCAAGCAAGATTCATTTGGTTTTGTCGAAATAATGTTTCAAGTTTTATTTGGCTATAACTTGGTTGTTTTAAGTCCAATTTTAATTGTGGATACTATGAAAAACTATCTATTCGTATAACGATCTCTTATAAACTTACTTTTTTCGCCTAATGAAAACATTTTTAGGTCGACCAAAACCCCAAAACAAATTCGGGACAACAAACACTTTTTGTCAAAAACGCAACCAAAATCCACCCAAACTTCACAATAGTGCCTAATCTAGCCTAATCTCCATTCACAACTAATCCACAACAAAACCACACCTAAGACTAACCTAATCTATTCATTTCTATTGTTGCAACTCTCATCTCACCAAGAACATAATATTTAACTAGTGAAAACAAGGTAACATCATTATTTATAAAATCTTGTTTTATAATCTTTTAAAAATTAAAACACAACATATGGATGTATGGATCTTGAACATATAAGAAGAACATAAGTAAATCTCAAGAAAGATTCAAGGTACTTACAAAAATGATGAACAAGAAGCAATAACACAAGATCTATACCTAAAATCACTAGATCTTGAAAAACCCCAAATAATAACCAAACCCTAATTTGTAAACCCTTGAAAATACTTGGAATCAAAAGGAAACCTTCTTGGAAACACCTTAGATCTTGATAAAATAAAGTATGGAATGTGTGAATCTTGGTAAAAATCAAAAGTATGGATTGTGTATGTGTGTTTGTGTGTGCCATGAGCTAAGAGAGAAAAGAGAGGGGAAAATAATTTTTTTGTGAGGCTTGCAAGAGAGCAAATGGCCTAAATCCTTTATCACTTAGTTTAAATAGGGAAAAAACTAGGGTTTTGGGTGAGCCTTGGCTTAAGTCAAGTGGCTTGGGCCACTTTCTTTTGGTCCTTGTTGGTTCGACCAGATTGGAGCAAAGGGGGAGGGGGGAGGAAAAGAACAAAAACATTGCCTTTGGCTCCAAGTTGAGCTTAAATGGCTAGTTAGTGGAATGGTGGTCCATGGTCAACATGTGAAGTGTAAGAAAAATGGTTTCTAGTGAAGTACAAAACAAACATATCACTTTCTCATCTTACATGCACACATGGGTGAAATTTTCAAAATAAGATGCCATTTAATTAATTTTGAGTATGCATATGTGTATATTTCGTAGGTTTGAGGGGAGTGGAGGGATGTGAATGAAATTTTTGGCTTAAGAACATGATATGGAGGATAACTAAAGTTTATACGAAAAGATTTTGAGTTTTCGGGGTTCCGTTAGGTCAAAACGCATTTATAGTTAAAGCGTTACAAAATATAAATACAGAGAGTGATCGTTAAACTAACGAAAACACTTAGAAAAGATAAAATAACTCATATAATATCTAAACTTATCAAAATCCAAAGTCGGAACGCGTCCGATGACGTTTTTCAGATTTACGCGGGTTAACTTCCCGGTAAACTGTCGGATTCAAACGTAGCGTATAAAAATCAAAAATAATGATCGGAAAATTTTAAAATATTGATCAAAAATTCTCGGGGTGTGACATTCTTCCCCTGTTAAAGAAGCTTTGTCCTCAAAGCTTAAGACGTTGGTTCAGGATTAACGAAAAGATGAGGATACTTTTTCTTTATTTGGTCTTCGCGCTCCCAAGTAAATTCGAGCCCTCGTCTCGAATTCCAACGGATCTTCACGATTAGAATTCGGCTATGCTTTAGCCGTTTAACTTCTCGGTCCATAATTTTAACTGGTTCCTCAATGAAATTAAGCTTGTCATTAATCTGGATCTCATCCAACGGAATAGCTAGTGGTTCGTCTACGAGACACTTCTTCAGATTGGAAACATGAAAAGTGCTATGAACTCGGCTCAACTGCTCTAGAAGTTCAAGTCGATACACAAGCATTCCTACCCTATCAAGAATCTTGAAAGGTCCAATATAGCGAGGGTTCAGCTTCCTCCGTTTGCCGAAACGTATCACCCTTTTCCACGGTGAGACTTTTAACATGACCTTATCTCCAACCTCAAACTCTAATGGCTTACGTCTCCTATCGGCGTAGCTCTTCTGTCTATCTCGTGCAGCTTAAATACGCTTCTTGATTGAGATTGAGGATTCTTCTCAGTTGTTTCATGAACAATTTCTGGACCAGTGAGCTGAGCATCTCCAACCTCAGCCCAACAAATAGGCGATCTACATTTTCGGCCGTAAAGAGATTCAAACGGTGTAGCTTTAATACTCGTGTGATAACTGTTGTTGTAGGAAAACTCCACCAAAGGTAGGTGTCTATCCCAACCTTTCCCAAAATCAATCACACAAGCACGTAGCATGTCCTCCAAGGTTTGGATGGTTCTCTCACTCTGACCATCAGTCTGTGGATGGTAAGCCGTACTCATATCCAATTGAGTACCTAGGGCTTCGTTCAGTGATTTCTAGAAATGAGATGTAAACCTACTGTCTCGATCAGAAATAATCAAAACTGGCACTCCATGCCTCGAGACTACTTCCTTCAAGTATTGTCTCGTCAACTTCTCCATTGAGTCAGTTTCCTTCATTGGTAAGAAATGAGCAGACTTTGTGAGTCGGTCTACAATTACCCAAATTGTATCTTGACCAGACGTCGTCTTTGGTAACTTAGTAACGAAATCCATAGTAATGTTCTCCCACTTCCATATTGGGATCACAGGTTGAACCAACAAACCAGATGGTTTTTGGTATTCGGCCTTGACTTTGGCACAGGTCAAACATTTACTGACGTAGGTGGCAATCTCAGCCTTCATATTCGGCCACCAATACAGCTTCTTTAAATCTTGGTACATCTTGTCCGATCCAGGATGTACCGAATACTTTGACTTATGCGACTCGTGCATAATCAACTCTCTTAAGTTACCTCGACAAGGTATCCAACTTCTCCAATTCAAGCATAACATTCCATCAGCACGGGGCTTAAGCTTCTTAATCATACCATACAGATCTTCTGTTTCATAATTCTCCTTCTTTCTTGCCTCAACCTAAGCTTCTAAGATCTGCACAGGGAGGTTCAGACCATTTATCAAAACTAAAGCTTGAACTCGTAGTGGCTTATTCCGTTCCTTTCGGCTTAAGGCATCCGCTACCACGTTCGCTTTTCTCGGATGATAATGAATCTCGCAGTCATAGTCGCTCAACAGCTCCAACCATCTACGTTGTCTCATGTTTAACTCTTTCTGATCTAGAATATGTTGCAAACTCTTATGATCATTGAAAAACAAAGCATTTTGTGCGTACAAATATGTCTCTCATTTTGAGATCAAACACTACAACTTAAGCTCTAAGTCATTGTAGTGTATTCTTTTCTGAATCTTAAGTTGGCGTGACGCGTAGGTTATGGACCTTCTCCCCCCCCCCCCCCTCTTTGATCAAAACTGGAAACCCAATCCTTTACGAGAAGCATCACAGTAAACCACAAAGTTTTCACTACCTTCGGGTAAAGCCAAAATCGGTGCACTACACAACTTTTGCCTCAACAGTTGAAATGCAGCTTCTGCCTTTTCACTCCAGTCAAACTTCACGTTCTTCTGAGTCAGCTTCATCATAGGTTTGGCAATTTTTAAGAAACCTTCGATAAATCATCGATAATAGCCAACAAGACCTAGAAATTGTCGAATCTTTGTTGGAGCCTTGGGCGATGCCCAATCCTTGATTGACTCAATATTACTTGGGTCCACGTGAATGCCTTCACTATCAATCACGTGACCAAAAAATTATACCTTCGACAGCCAAAATTCACACTTCGAAAAACTTGGACTTGCGATATAATTCTCCTTTTAAGCAACTCCGAGGGATTAACTTAAGGTGTTCCCAAATGTGCTCTTCTACGCTTTGAGTAGGATCAAGATGTCTATAATGAAAAAATCACGAATTTAATTCTATGTACGAGTTTGCACACCGATCTTAAGATCATGAATACCGCTTTGGTTTTGCGTTGGTTAGTCCAAACGACATCACTTGAAACTCATAGTGACCGTAGCGTGTCCTAAACGCTGTCTTTGGAATGTCTTCCTCTCGAACTCTGAGTTGGTGATAACCAGATCTCATGTCGATCTTAGAGTAGACTTTTGATCCTTGCAACTGATTAAACAGGTCGTCGATTCTCGAAAGTGGATATCGATTCTTCACAGTCAGCTTGTTCAGCTCACGGTAATCGATACACATCCGAAAAGATCCATCTTTCTTTTTGACAAACAAGACTGGGGCTCCCCAGGGTGAGGAACTCGGTCTTACAAATCCTTTTTCAGAAAGTTCTTGTAGCCGAGTAGACAATTCTTGCAGTTCTGACGGTGCTAACCTATACGGAGCTCGTGCCATAGGTGCGGCACTAGGGACCAAGTCAATTTGGAATTCAACTTGTCGCATAGGCGGTAATCCAGGCATGGTCTTATGGGAAAAACCTCAGAAAAGTCCCGTTACGGTCGGCACGTTTCCTCTAGTCGGCTTTCATCTGACTCATCTGATTTCCTTCTTGTCACTTGGCCATAATATTGGGAAACCTCTCTAATATTATTTCCGAGTCTTAGTACACGATCTAATGCACAACTTTGGACTTCTCTCCTTTGCCGTCTCTATCACCTTGAACAATCAAAACTTCGTCTCCAAAGGGAATTCTCATAATCTTTTCGTCACAAATGATTACCGCATGATGGTTGGCTAACCAATCCAATGCGTTGCATGACGTCAAAAATCGACAAGTTTAAGCATTTGTAAAGTTATATTGATGGGAGACTACAATCCTAGCGTATAACCTCTAAGTATGGTATTAGTCTCAGAAATTCTCCCGTCGGCTAATTCGACCGCATAGCTAACGTCTAAAGTATCGGGGGTTATATCAAGCAAGGTACTAAATGTAGTCGACACGAAACTTCTATCGGCACCCGAATCAAATATCATAGAAGCATAATGGTTATTGAGAAGAAACGCACCCTTGATGACATTGGATTTGGGGTTAGCTTCTCACCCTCGCACATTGCTTTTCATCTTGCTTCACCACTCCATACTTGTTTCAGCCTTATTTCCTTGTTTTGTTGTTTCAATCTCTTGGGCAATTAATCTAATAGTATCCTTGCCTTCTCAATCGAAACAAGTAAAACCTCTCTGATTTACTATTTGACCTCTCTGAGTAGAAGTAGTGTAACTTGTGACCTTACAATCCTAGGTCAAATGCCCAACCTTGTTGCACTTCCCACATCTCACAGTGCAAGGCCCTTCATGATGAAGCTTACACTTGTTATAGAGAGGCAACGGTCCATTATATGGTTTTCTCTCATTGTTGCCAGCCGTATAAGCTCTCGCCACATTTTGACCTCTAACATTTAGCCTTTTGAATGGTTTTTTCTTCTTGATTGACTTTTCACATAAAAAAATCTCCTTTTGTTCTTAGCATTTTTTACACCGCATTTTCCTTCCAACTTTTGGTTCATTAAGTTGTTAGCAATTCGAATCGCATCTTGCAGTCTTGTAGGTTCAACGACAATTACATTCCTTTGGATGTTATCGGGGAGTCCTCTAATGAATTTCTTAACCCGATCTTCCTCCTCTAGGACCATCGTGGTACACATCATAGTCAACTTTTGAAATCTCTGAGTATAAGCAGCCAAGTCATTGTTCTTCACGGTCAAATTCACAGAGAAGATTCATCGTTTGGTATCTCATTTTAGGGCCTGTTATGCAGTACACTTCAGTCATTAGCTTATATGAGCCTCTCTCCATGGACAGGCGAATGCAGCCTCAGTCCCAATAGTCCTCTTATGTGAGTTCCACCAAGTTAGTGCACTGTTTAACAGTGTGCAAGTAGCATACTTGACTTGGTATTTCTCTGGACAATTGCTGATATGGAACACTGTTTCCATCTTCTCAAACCACCTTATCAACCCGACAACTCCTTCCGTTCCCTTAAAGTTGAGGTGGGTGAACTTTAAGGAGTCCTGATAGGTGCATTCTATTAGCATAAAACAGGTCTATCACTCTACCATTCTGTTTGGATTTCCATTTTGGATTTCCATTTCCACCATTTCCATTCTCACCATTTCCATTACCGCCATTTCCATTATCGCCGTCACTGCCGTTCTGGCTTTGATTCTCAGCCTCGAGAGCATTGGCGGCACGGGTCGCCTCATGAGCAGCCAACGCTTCTTCCACACGTCGGTTAACGAGTTCTTCGATTGCTTCAGGGGTCATACCGGAGCGAGTGATAGTCATTGTTCTATGTCACAAGACATAACGCACGATGAGATTCGATACGAGATATAGCCATTATAAATGGTAAATAAGGTTTATATAGGAAAATACAATAGAACATGTTTTGCCAGAACAAGTAAATAACAATATAGATGAATACACGAGAGAATCAAAACAAGCTTTTCATTTTACGAATAAAAGCATAATTCGGTTACAACCAATCCAAAATAGGTACATGATTTACGATTATTTCTACTGCCAACATCTAGACCTAACCATCAGTCTAATGTCCTACATGATCATGGTACTACTAGTCTAAGGGCGAAAACCCAAATGTCTCTCAACATACGACTCCAACCTCCTAAGTCTCCTCCGAGTATCATCACGATCCCTACGAACCTGACGAAACTCCTGTGAAAGTGTTATGTGCCAACGAAGACTGTCAATCTGATCTCTCTCTATACTCAACATGGCTCAAACCTTTAGGTACTCCATTCTTAAACTCCTAATCCTCTTAACCAAACTAGCTCTCTCTCCACTAGCCACTAACTGACTAGCCTTCAACTGTCTCTAAGTGGTCTCAATCTCAACAATCCTATCAATATGAACCTTTGACATGTAGTGAACTATATCATAAATAGTA
Organism: Tanacetum coccineum; assembly: GCA_026074375.1. Taxonomy (NCBI): domain Eukaryota; kingdom Viridiplantae; phylum Streptophyta; class Magnoliopsida; order Asterales; family Asteraceae; genus Tanacetum; species Tanacetum coccineum. The sequence continues at coordinate 3,254 of BQNB010154111.1, read as the reverse complement.
TCCTCAAAATCAGGAATACCTCCTCTAGAAGACTCAGAACTATCACCAATAGCCAATAGATGTACAACGATCTCTCTCATGTTTGCCATACTAGCCTCTACCTCAAACTCCTCATCATCCTCCCTAACATCACTAGCAGCAATCTCAAATCCCATACCTACACCATCATTAGGGTGAGCTACAACTCCCTCACTAATACCTACATCCGCAACAGCCTCTGCATTAGCAGTATCCACCTCTATATGCTCCTCTCCGCTATCCTATAGTGAGTATGAATCTCTAAACCTCTTGCGAGGTGGTAAAAGATCAGCAGGAGTAGGGGCTATCGACCTCGAAACATGAGTAGGTGATGGTACCGAAGCAGTTTGGGACCTACATCTCTTGTAAGATGGCCCAGAAGAAGGTGAAGATGAATCCAATGACCTTTTAGAAGATGAACCTAAGGATGACTCTGATGTAGTCAGTGGGTAAGGGGTAGACATTGGTTCAGACCTCTAACGTCTAAAAGCCTCACTACGTCATGGAGTCCTAGCAAGTGATCGATAAACAAATCTCTATGGTGTAGATGAATCAGCACCGGTGGTGTCTGGTGGTGTATGTCCGGATAAAGAATGATCTGATGGTGAACTAGAAGAAGATGAGTTTGATGAAGAATGACGATCCGATGAATGATGAGATACACGTCTGCATGCAAGTCTACGAGCAAGAATGGGTCTAACTCTCTTCCTTACAGTCAACAACTTACGCGGCCCATTGAGGTGGGTGCGATAAGGTCGACCGAAAGGAATAGCCTCACCGGGTCGGACAAGATTCGCTGGTCGTCGACGAATCTTGGGTGGGGCAACAATAAGGGCAAGGGGAAACTCTAATAATGGTGCAAGAGTATCATGAGATGACGATACGTGTCTCTACTTAGCAGGCTTGGACTCACCGTTTGCCTTCGAGTCATCAGAACACAAAAAGGGTGAAACCAATGGAAAATCTGGTACGGGAGGTAAAGAATCCTCTGATGGATCAGAATCAGAAGAAGATGAATAATCCACTAAATTAAGTACCCCGATAGGTGATGTCACACCACGCCAAGGCAGAATCGCAAGGCTTGATCAATAGGCATCATCACAACACAAGGCGTTAAAATAGAGAAATACTAAATGAATTAAAATCCAATATATAAAAGACACAAAGTGTCATGATAATACCTACAACATTTATCATTCAGATTCATATAGTGCAACCAACCAAGACAAAACAAGTGAACATAGATTCTGCAATGCAAGCCTATGGTCCAGCTAATTCCTCTTCCTAACTCTTCACACGTTTTGCTCACTTAAAAATGATGCTTAAAACGTCAACAAAATTATTAGTGAGAGTTACAGGTTTAAGACTCATTTATGACACTGCGATCAACAAAAACAACATTTATGAACATATATGCTTGGCTATTCTATCACAACATAAATTTACATTTATCTGGGGTGGATCGTACCCCTCCGTCCCATAATTATCTCCGCGCACGACTGAATATCTCCGCGCAAGACTGAATATTTCCGTGCAAGACTGAATATCTCCGCGCAAGACTGAATATCTCCGCACAAGACTGACCCACTTGACTAGCTAAGTCCATTCGGGTCTCACACAAGGTCATGTCATCCTCACATACACATGCCTTACCACAATTCATATCACATAGCAATAGCACATAGTAATCATATAGTTCGACACTTAAAAACACATATCACGGTTTATAATTCAAAAACAGTTTGCATCATTTCCATCCCAAAAATATAAGTAAAAGTGGGACTGTAAAACTCACCTCGATGCAAAGCAAATCCAAACTCTTCAATTAACCTTGCAAATAATCTATACAAAACAATACACACATGTTACCATCGATTAGGTCTCTCACCCAAGTCGATGTAACAATCACAACGATGGATACTCTATACCCTATCTTGATTTAACTCATCTATATACTCTTCACAACTTGCTAACCTCAAGTTACCTTATAAAACCTACATCTCAACTTTCTGCATTTTATCCCGTTTTTATAGTCACAAGATGACTAAAAATATAATATTAAAACACATAATTAATTCTTCTCCTTACATTCCATAGCTCTTCAATGAGTTGTGAGCTTCTATGATTTTTGGATAAAAATAATAGTGAGTGTAACCATTTTATAAAAATTCAACATCACAAAGTGTTCAGAATTTGACCTGATTTGACCTTCAAAACATTTAGCTTGAGCAGACCCATTTAAACACTTAGGAAAATTCTACAAAAATTCTAGAAAATCATAAACATCATGAATTTGCTACATTAGCAAGCCCATAAATTAAAAAGATGTTTTGATATGGTTTTTGACCTCACAAACACAACTCAGAATCTGCCCTGAAAACTCAGTTTTGACAACGAATCTTGTTTGATTATTTTGACTAACTAATATATATAATATAAATTACATATACATAGTACGTACACAGAATATTACGTACACGACATTTGAAACTACGCAAAGCTTCCAAGTGATCTCATTTCCATTCAATCTCATTTCAACTATTACCATGATTCATCAATCATGTACTTCAATCTCGAATACACATCTCTCACAAAACACATAAAGAACACACATAAACACTTCAAATAAACTCTAAACAAACTAACCAACCGGCTCAAACCACGGTTGTCACATAGATGGAGTAACTTGTT
>BQNB010154110.1:0-14030 GCA_026074375.1 Tanacetum coccineum | reverse complement strand
AAAAAATAAAATAAGAATAATGAGAAATGTATTTAGCCACACATTTCAAATAAAAAAAAAGAATTTTATGGAAGATGCATCTTTTTTTTAAATGCATCTGAAATGTGTGATTGTGATAATTTCTCATCCTTCTCATTTTATTTTTATTTTTCATTTAATCTTTACTCGTATTCACTAGGCTTGGTGTGAATTAAGATATATGTATGCATGATGCTTGAATTCATTGTGAAAGAATGTTAAAATGAACTCACTGAGACCTGTCCCAACCCAACACATTGATCGTTGGACTAATTGACCAAATCATGTTTTTTTTTTGTTTTTGTTTTGTTAAATAAAGTTGAAATTAATAAATAGACTTGTATAACACCACAAGTTCACAACCCAAGTGATACGTCTAGATAAACTATTGACCATGACCATAAAAGATATTCTCAATTACATTGTTGGTAATGCATCTGCAAGAACATATTTGTAATTCTAGTTAGTATTTAAAGTTAATTATATAAATGGTCCTTATTGTTTGTCGGGTATAACGGAAATAGTCCCGCAAACCCTTTTTTGCAGATGTCTCGCACGTGTTTAGACCCGAATGGGTTTTTTGTCCTTGACCGAAATATTCGTTACTTTGCCATGAAATGGATGTTTTAATATCGATAAAAAGACAACACAATCCTCCATTTTAAATTAAAGCCCTGACTTCCCAAATAAAGCTTGTCCATTTTTGACTTTTAAAAGTCTTTTTTCTTTCACTTTGAGCATAATTATTTCTTCTTAAGTTATATGATACTCACAAGCAAAATATATGAATGTATAGTTTTCGAAATGATTTTTCATTTGGTAAAAATTTTCCATAAGCATTAAGATAACATAAAGAAAAATATTTACGGTCAAAGTTTATGGAAAAAGAATTCAAAAAGTCAAAAATGGACACTTAATGTGGGACGGAGGGAGTATTTTTTTTTTAGAAAATCATAGAATTTACAAAAAATTAGTAAGAAGCCGAGATAGTATCTGGGCCTCCACTCCTCTAGCTATAGCGAAGTTATTCTTACTAAAAATATGAATAGCAATACGTGCCCTAATATCTTGCGTATTATTATTATTATTATTTTTTTATTTTTTATTATTAAATCACTTTATTAGAAACTTAAGAGATTTACGATAAATTAGAGGGGAGCCGAGATACTATCTGGACCCCCACTTCTTTAGCAATAACGAAACCAGTGACGAAGCTATAATTTTAGTTAAGGGTAAACTCACCGTAAGAGAAATTAGATCAGAAGTAAGTCGAATCTTCGGTTGAGCGAGAAATACGCCTAAGCACCACCTAAAAGACGTGACGCGACTTAGTACGATAAAAAGAAACGATACGTAAAAATAGAACGAGTGATCACGAGATATGTTTCCAAGACATGTATGGCATTGCACAACGACTTAGCTCTAGTATTTTTATCCTTAAATTGATATTCAACCTGAGATTATACATAATTAAACATCCCCTAAGTCTCGCTTATTAGTTTCAACTTTATTATTAATGTGCACGCTTAATCTCTTTATTTCAACAAACAAAAAAGGCAGTTGATTCTAAATCTGTATTTACCCTAAATTTCTCAGACCATATCTCTAGCTTCATAAATGTTCTCAACTTAAGGTTTCCACCATTGGAAATCCCTTTGAGTCTACTTTTCAGAATGTTAAACCAAACTCTCTAAATGTTTACCAATTTTTAGAAAAAGCCGTTTTAGTACATGACTCACCAAAAAAACCAGAAGTTATTACAAAAACTAAAACCTCTTACAAACATCTATGAATTCAAGCTATTGATGTTAAATCCATTTTGGAGGTGTTATCCTAAGGTGTCTACTACTGATTCATGTTTTTAAACCCAACATTTTAGTGCAAAAATCTGGTGTTTAATCTTTTTTCCAAACGGCGTTCCAGATTCGACTCGTTTTCGTAAAACGGCCATAAATCCTTCATCCGAAAGAGATACGGCTCCATCCAATTCACCAAATAATTTACAAATGTTTATCTACCTAAAATATGAATTTTCCAGTAGACCAGAAGCCAAAAATATATCGTATTAAGCCCAACAAGCTACTGTCCTAAAACAGTTTCTAAATCCTTTTTACTAACATACCATCTCAATGATTTTGACCTCACCAAAAGTGCATGCAATGCCATACCATGTTGTCACACATCTCATTAACATAAAAGTGCATATTTTACAGTAGGTAATCAAATCAAAATGTAACTTTTATAAGAAAAATTCAAGGAAACAAAATAGAGCCTTACTATAATAAATGTGACCACAATAATAAACACCACCTCTACACCTTATTTCTCCAAGTTTTGACCCAACAAATACACCAATTAAACCAAACCCAACCAAAAATGTCAGCCCACAATCATCTTTTTACCCAAATCAATGTCAACCAAAAGCACTCCAAAATAAGTCTTGCAAGAAAATTCAACCAACTCCAAAAGTTACCAATAGAAACCAAGACCACAAATCACCAAAATCCTACAACATCTTCATCACAAATCCATGCATGAACCCCTTAAAATATCACAACACATCATCCCCTAAAGTTCAAGAAATGATGGTTTTAATGGTGTTTTAGGGATTAAGAAGGCTACACAAACATGGAAGGTTTAAACTAGTGTAGATTTGAGCTAGGAAAATTGAATGATGATGGTGTTTTGGTGCTATAGTGTGTACGGCACAAAGAGAAGGAAACAAGAGTGGTATAATTTTTTTTTGCAAATAGGGAAGAGTAGAGAGTGTTGGTGGCTTATATGCATCTATGACATGCAAAGCATGCATTTTAGAAAAGGGAGGTAGCGCCACATGGAAAACCCATGTGGATCCCTTGTGCCACCCATATGGGCGTGCATGAGGGAGTAGTATTTGTTGAGTTTTTGGGTAAAATTTTAAGATAGGTGAGTAGTTTTGAGGCTAACAGGTGCTAGCGAAAATATTTCGAGAGTTAAGACGGAACCACGAAGTGAAAACGAATAGGATAAAAATAGTTTTACATAAATCGAGACACTTTTCTGAAAAATTAAATTACGTAGGGTTCGAGACGGATAATGATTCTAAGCATGACTCTTAAATAATTAAAAACGAAGATTTTTAATAAAAATGACTAAAATTAATAACAGTAAATTTTTATAATTTAGAAAATAAATTAGAGTTCGGAATAAATAGTGACCTTAAATACAAGGTTTTACAAGAACCACCTTTTGTACCAAATCGAAGCAGCCGCAGGTCAAGCCACCTTTTGTACCAAATGAAAACAGATGCAAGTCAAGACACATTTTGTACCAAATGCAACCAGCTGCAGGTAAAGAGTTCCAGGAAGAAAATAATAAATAGAAGTAGCTGCAGGTGAAGACTTCCAGGAGCAAAAAAAAAACAACTGCTTTTGATGTTTCTTTCATATGTAGTGTATATGTAACTTTAACAATAGTAGTCTCTCCAAAGCTTTCGTGTACAACTTTTGTTTCAAAACGATTGCAAATGCGGCCTTAATTTCTCCTTCATGCTTAGCAACCCCGACCACCGCCCGCCAAACGCCCCGCAGCATAACGCGGGCAAGGTTATATACATTAGCAGGGAGCAGTTTTACTTACATATAGTCAAATTTTGTCATAGATAACAAGGTTGTCTTTATAAATGAATAATATTATGCAAAATTTTGTCATAGATAACAAGGTTATCTTTATAAGTGAATAATAGTTTAAATTTAAAGAAGATATTGAAAAGTGAAATATGTGTCATAAAATTCAAAAAGCAATTTTATTCTTTTCCCTTCTTCACTGTCCTCTTGTTCTCCACCTCTTTCACCATCTTGTTTTTTAGTTTCTCTTCAATTTTTTAAACTTTCACCATTTTCTTTTTCAATTTCTTAATCTTTAATCAATAAGATATATGCTTCAGTATTTGTTCCTTTGTAGCTTGATTTCATCCTAAAGTGGTTCCTTTCACTTTTTTAAGGTAGTTCCCAAAAAAACCTTCATACATAACCTCTATATGATTTTGATGGCCAAGGTGGTTTCGCCTCTGCCGATAACCTTCCCAAACAACGAACATTACCTCCCGTCTTTACGAGTCAGTTAAGATAAACTGCTACAATTCAATTGCTGCAAATCCATATAAACATTTTTTTTTCATCAAACACCAAAAATACACACACACAAACACACACACACACACAATAATATTATATAAATATATAATAAATATATATATATATATATATATATATATATATATATATATATATATATATAAAGGAGTCAAAATGATGCAGGGCAAACCGCAACTCGCTAATATTCAATCAGTATATCCATGTAATAAGTATACCTATAAAATTACAAATCACTGGAAACACTACGAGACACCACTACTGTCACGAAAAACGCATGAAACATGGATAATGCATTGAACAGTTTGTCATATCAGATAAGGAGTGACTAAAACACAATGAAGAATACCTGCTTGTATACACTACGATCACGGCCCTTTCCCGCCTCTCCATGATCCCAGAACTCGACAATGCCTGGGCCTTCACAGCTCCGAACTCAGAATCGCTGCGTTTCAACTCAACTTAACTTAGAAATTTGTCATATCTCACTAAAAGATCGTTTTCCCATTGTCTCTGATAGACGTACGTTTACATCTCCATGGAAGTTAGGTGTTCTGTAGTGGCCTTATCGAGTAAAGGGCCATTGAGTGGGTCAAATGCAGGCCATGTAGGTCTAGTTTTTCAAGCAAATGGGCGGAAACGGTCCTGAACGGGTTAGACAGACAAAGGAGTTAGGACAGAAAGTGCTAATGGGACACTGCAACTTTGTGATGGTCATGACAAATGGGAAGATGGGTGGGAAGATTTGTTTGATGGAGTCGCGGGAAAGAAGCTCGCAGCTATAAGGAAAAGGAAGATTTTCTGGCTAGCACAATACAATCACCGATATTCTTTTATCAATCAAGTCAATGCATAAAGAAAAAGAAGGATCTATAACCAACCTATAACAATAAAAACAAATACCAACAAAAAAACAACTAAACATAAAAAAAAAACACAAAATACATTAAAAAAAAAAAAAAAACCCCCGTAAGTAAAGACTAACAAGATACAAAAACAGCAACACCACAACCATATTTTTGTTAACAAAAGCCATATGCATGGAAGCAGCCTGCAAGCGCTAGAGCTTTCTCATCCTGCGACTGCGCTTTATATAAGACTATGCCACTTAAACTGTTGTTAAGAATATAATTAGTTACAGCAACAAATAAACTAGTGTAGACCCCAGCAATGCCAGCCAAAGACAAAGCCATAATAATTATGGAGTCTCCATTAATGTTGTAAATTATCGTCATGCATGAATTTCTAAAAACACCGATAAAGTTATTGTCACGAAAAATGGATAACCTAAAAATAACTTAGCACAAAAAAACTTTAGTTGTACGGGGTACCTGCTGTCCTAACGTGTGAATACCCGACTAGTTTGATTAGTGTGTAAATCGTATGCGTGCATGAGGCTTATAACAGGTATACTTAGAATACATCGTGTTTGTCATAAGTTGCTCATTAATTTATTCAATTAAATCCATCTTACACACTTTATAAACTTCTCTACACAATGAAGGATGATTTTAAAGGGAACTAGTACAGCAACTATTACAAACGACACTACAATTCTGTATCATGAACAATTCAAATATTCAAATACTGGGAACCCAGGTCCGATATATAACCTGGTGACTAATTTCAAGCTCCGAATTTTCCAATGGGAAAAGTTGTTGCCAAAAACTTTGTATGTCTTCAACAGTTCCAGGTGAACCAAGATTATAATAATCGCCATTGAAATCAAAACCACTGTCAATAGGAGATGAAGTGCTGCTAGAAGAAGAGCTTGTATCTTCAGAGTTCTGCACGAAGAGCAATCCAAAATGACCGTCCACATTATCATCTCAATTTTCCTGAACTTCACTGATTTCGGAAGCCACAGATCCATTTATTTCGTTTTTATCGTTTGTTTGGCACGCCAGGTTGTGAGTCGTACGTTTCTTTAGATGAGTATGCCAGTAATTCTTTATTTCGTTATCACTTCTACCTGGAAGTTTTGACGCAATTGCTGCCCATCTGCAATTAATAGTTAAAACATTATAAGAACAATACTACGAGAACCACATTTACACTCACTTTTGTATGTACATTTTGTTTTGAACTATTACTAATATCGAAACACCAACTTTATTTCCGAGAAGTCGAATTGAGACTGGATTATGGATTTCTTCCACTTCTTTGAAAATTTTGCCTCTCTTTACATTAGGCTTTAGATAGTTCATCCATCGAAGCCTGCAACTTTTCCCGCTTCTCGACAAGCCTACAAACAAAGGGAAAAACATTCGATAAATCTTTGTTTGAAAAATGATAGCAATAATGAAAACCATAATGCATGCATATATAGGTTCTATCTAAGATATATTTACCAGCAAATTTGGGCATATGACACCAATTCCAGATGCCATACTTGCTAATATATGATTTCAACAACTCATCTTCTTCATGGCTCCATGGGCCTTTCTTCAAACAGGCCTTTTTCTCACAGCTTGGACTCCTCATCACTTGGTATTTCTTACACAACTGGAACTGATGGAGTATAAAAAGTAGTATAAGGCGGCCACTAATATATAAGGTTAGGCTAAGGAAGTTTCCCATTCACATGCGTGAAAGACCCGATATTATGAACTGATGGAGTATTAAAAGTAATATAAGGCGGCCAGTCTATTGTTCTGCTTTCTATTTATTCTGAAAGTGACCGTTTTCGTCTAATAAAGTTAGTATTTCTTTGAACATCCGTATCCACGTTATTATTATCAGTTAAAGATGTATTCGGTTACCACGCAAATTTGACTAATTGGGATTTATTTCTTTTAGATATTATTGTTTTTCCATCATTGTCCAACATAGCTATAAAGTAATTGATTATCTTCTTTCATGACTAAGTGGGATTTATTTCATTAAGAAAAATATGTATTGACGACAATATTTTTAATAATTTACATATTATTTCCATGAACATTAACTTAAACGATTGGTGTCAATAATTTTAATGGAACAATTTTATCGCACACTATCTCATATAAATATAATAGAGTACCCATGTATTGCAATGTAATGGCTCAAGGAAAAAAAGGAGGCTCGAGTCGAATTTAGTATTTGTACTTTATGGAGAGAAAAATGAGGCCTCGAGAAGAAAAATGTGAGGGAGACTAAAATAAGCGGTAAGTTATACAATACCCCATTTAAAAAAAAAAAAAAAGACATTCGTCACCCTATCTCCCCATCCCCACTGATTATCCTTTTCTTTTTATCTTTTTAATTTTTATAATTTTGTTTATATTATAAAACAGTGAAACTGAAAGTGCGGAATAAAAATTATAAAGTTTAACAAGTCAAAAGTATGAAACTGTCAAAAAATACGAAACATAACATATATAAAATTGCGTTGTACTGTAAAAATATGGTACAAAAAAGACTATTTGTTACTTTTAGTACTTTACAAGTGGAGATCAAAGAGTACCAACAGTATATCCGCTAAAAAATAAATAAAAACATGCTGTAGCGTTAACCTTATTATTTGTAATGTATATAAATATTATTAAGATTCTAATATGTTGAGTGACATTTAATAGAATAGCTTGTTTAGATTGTAGAATGTGAAAATATTATTATACTTTTAAGTAAGCATGTATTTTAAGAAAAGTATTAATTAATATGTGTTGATTTGATGTATTTATGCATTAAATATTTATAAACTTAGTTCTATTACTTAAAATGCATTATAGATTGTGTTTTAATTAGTTGTACAATATGTATGATTATTTATATTATTGAATTTTAGGTTTCAACTTTTAACTTTTTTACACCATTTTTCTATTATAAATAACTTATTACATAGTGGTAAAAGGCAATCGAGCAAAAAACTCTGCCGTTCTTTTTGAATTGCAAAGCTAATCTTATAAAAAACTACATTGGTAGATCTAAGCGTTATAATATTACTATTTAAAACCCCAATAGGGGTTTGTGCATTATAAGTACTTAAGAGTTAAGACTGGTTGTTGGATACTATGCACGTGAGGATTTACATTAACAATTTTAGAAAATTGTAAATTTGTATTGTTGAACTGTATATGGGAGAATGCGTTTTTTTAGACTTCTTTTACGTTTAAATAAATTAAGTGCCAAGTTTACAAGCAAGTGTGTAGAAACAATAAGCAGTATAAATTGTATGTAAGGAGCTATCGGAAGAGAGACAAAAGCAACGATTTATACTTGTTCGGCATAAGGGGTTTAGATTATCCATACGCACTACAACAAAAAAGAGCACGGGCGACCAACATATTGGCGAGGGCACCCGTTACCTGACAAAAAAACATGATTTTAGTCTTTGGCTGAGGCCAAAATAGGTTGAAAACTTGACCAAAAACTTCGCCAAAAGTGTGGTCGCTTTATGACTTTTCTCCGCTTTTTCCTTAATGCTAATACTTTTCTTCTCATTTTCCCCGCCACACTTTTGGCGATGACATATCCACTCCAAAACTGTTGACCAAAAAGGTTATCGTAATTTTACGTTTGATTAACCGTAATAAAGATTTTGTTGTGACGTGACACAATTTTTGGCGAGGACGTACCCTCGCCAAAAGCCGTAAAATAACATAATGGTTATATAAATTATATTAATAATAATAATAATAATAATAATAATAATAATAATAATAATAATAATAATAATATTAATAATTATTTGACAAACAATATTAATAATAATAATAGTTATAATATTATTAATGATTATATAAATAATGATGATGAGTGGGAGATTTGTTCGGACACCTGAGTCATAGGTCATGGTTAATATAAGTATGTGCGCTCTTGAGACTATCCATGAAATGCAAATAAACAGCCACCGTTTAAACATTACAAATTGAATTTCATCCATTTAGTTAACATTACAAAGTTAGCATTCATTTAGTTAACATACGAATTACATTAGAAATTAATTAATATTTAAACATTACTAACACATTCAAATAAATAGCCATCATTTATTTGATTTGGTTAAATGAAAAAGTACTCCACTCCAGATTTATCCATGTCATTTAAAAGCTCGTGAAGTATTGCAGTTGATTCACGTGTATGGTTTTCAGAATGTCTTTCCATATCTAGTGTTTCTCAAAGTATCTGTATCTTTGGCAGCAAAAACTTGCAATTGGAGCAACTCTGACATTGCAAATAAAACAACCAGCGTTTAAACATTACAAATTAAATTACATCCACTTAGTTAACATTACAAACTTAACATTCATTTAGTTAACATACAAATTACATTACAAATTAATAAATGTTTAAACATTACTAACACATTGATGTTTGTCTCTAGGATACACAAATTTTAAATTAATAAACTCGAGTTACCGGACCTCATTAACAATACATACGGACAAGTATGACTCATCCGTTTGTAGCAGGGGTTTGTGGTAAATAAACATTGTCCCAAAAGAAATGTTTAACTATTGTAAATAACCCGGATAAAGCAAATAGGCTTGTCACACAGCTAATTACCATATAAATTTGTGTATTACAATAAGCAATATTAATAAGAACTTACGTAGAAATAAGTCAATGATCATGTAATGATGATGGGTATGTTTTTGATGAAAACATGTGTTTAATTACAAACACAAATCAAGTGTATGCGTTTTGTAGCAACTGTCGCTTTCAGATTTATATTTATCGAATTACTTGAGCATTTTATTATTTTTGTGAGTATTTGATTTTACGTGAAACCGTTAGATTTTTCTCGCGTTTTGGCAAAAACGTCTTCGGATGCGTTCTGACTTTTGAATAAACGTAGTCCACTCATGGTGTTACATCCTTACGGGCATATTTTTATATGTCGCGTGCTTTTATTTTACGGGTTACGTGAAATACTTACTAGTGCATTCTCATTTCATGCATGCATGTGCATACATATACTTCCCACCAAAATAAAAAATATCTAGATATTACATGTATAGGAAAAATACAAATTTTGAAAACAATTGGTCCCCCTTCCCCCTTTATACGTCCGACCACCCCACACCACCACCATAATTTTGAATCCTATGCTAACACTTTTGGCATATATTGGTTTTGTCTCATCTCTAGTCCTACCCCCTCTAATTACTCAACTAATTTTTGTCTTGCATCAAGATTGAATCCCACACATTTGGTATCGCATGTGCATGACTAGATAAGAAGGACCAGTGTTATTCACTTCATTCATTTCTACACACACAAAACACCTACAAGAAAATTTGCTCTCTCCCTTTTCTTCTCTGTAGAAGCTAGAAGGGGGGTTGAATAGTTTTTACCATTTTTAAATAAAACTTAGATTGTCGACTTATGTGAACTCAAAAGATATACACAACTATATATATGATAGAGATGCAATAAGTAAATAAGTAATCTATGAAGTATGAACAAGTAAAGATAAAAAAGATCAAATCGATGACATAATGATTTATAGTGGTTGGCTACGAAGCTCCTCGCCCTACTCCAATCCCCAAGTACCCAACTTGAGAGTTATCTTCACTATGTCAACAAGCTCCCTTTAGGCGGAGAAAACCGTACACTTCGCTTACACTTTTTCCGGTACTAAGCTAAATACTGAGTTCTACTTCAAGATAGAACCAATCTAACACACTATGTATTTTGTGGCCTAAATACTAACCTATCATACACATATGATATAAACAAACACACACACAAGATAAACAGATAATTATTATCACAATGTATGACACAAACTAAACTATTATCACTTGAAGCTTATGTCTTCGTAAGTGTTCTTCACTAAAGAGTAGAATGAGTTGATCATTTGTAATGGATTATGTAACAAGTATAATGATCAAAGAATATAAAAGATAAAAGATGTGTGTAAAAATATTTGTCGATAGTTGTTTAAAATGAAAGCTTAAGGTTGCTATCTATATGCAACAATTTGAAATTCAAATGCTGTCCCAGACAGCTGTAGGCTGCGACCCACGGATCCACCGTACCTGGATCTGTCTAGTGTATTTGGTGGATCCGTTGAGGGGAGCTGGGATAATATTTGTCATTTTATAATTAACCCCAAATCTATACAAAATATTATTTTGTACTTAATAAAACTTGTTTATTAGATTCTTCTAGAAGTAAAATATTTCTTATCACTAATAAGGAAATATCTTCTAGATTTGAGAAGATTTGGAAAGATTGTTTCCACTTATGGTTAATCTTATTATTGTGCTACATATTAAAATAACAAAGCTGATAAAATCAATGTCTTAACTTAAATCATTTGATTAGAAAAGGTTTATGCAAATGATAATATTCTTCTTTGATCATTAACTATGTTTAATAATGTCATATTCATACCTTAAGTGATTTTTTGCCGTCAAGTAAACTTTTGACTAAATAACTTGTTTACATAAACTTTTACGTAGTATGACATTATATTTGTTATTATCAAAACATGAAGAACATTAAATATAAATATCATTTTTGAGCGAATATTTGTATTAACAATCTTCCCCTTATTTGTATTAACAATCTCCCCCTTTTTGATGATGACAAAATATAAACTCGTGCTTATTTAAAAGTTACTAAATAAGTATTTAGTGGGTGAGTTTACATGTCTTCTCCCCCTTTTTGTCGAAGCAAAAAGCGTTGTAGAGGCCTTTATTGCGTGTCTTGTTTTGACGAATGCTAAGTGATTTGGTTACGAATGCAAAGTAAAAAATAAAGACAATATTGCAAGTGGTCCCCCTTGCTTGGGGCACCAAGGAATCGAGCTATGAATGCGTGCTACAAAACAAAGTTAGTAGACAAGCAAATATATATGAAAACTACATATGCACACATACATATTTAAGCAATAAACATCCATCATCAACACAACAAAAGGAAATAATGTTAAATCCATTATAAGGGATAAAACATAAAATTTTGCATTAAAGCCAATAAGACAAGAAACTTAAACTAGAAATGAAAATAAAAGAATTAAAAATCCTAAATCTTAGGATATATATCATTTTCCCATATAATCCGAGGGGTGAGGTGAGATTTTCATGCGGCTAATGCGGGAAGTAAGGTGGGTTTGATAAAGAGCCGATGTGGTGTCGAATGTATGAGAACATATAGTTGACACGCTTTCGGAGCATTTGGATTTCATGCCTTGTGGTTCTACAACATTGACAAGACATGTTGTGGAGGTGAGGCATGTCATTTGGATGAAAAAAATCCAAGATGTTTGGAGGATTGGGAAAATTTTGATTTCCAAGATTTGGTGGTGGATGGTGAATGTTTTCAAGTTGAGGTGAATTGTTGTATAGGTAAGGTGTACTGTTGTTAATGTTAACAAACAATGGTTGGGTTGATGGTAGTGGTTCAAATCCGGGTGGCGGATTTGGAAATCTAAGAGGTGGTCGTGAGACACGTGGTGGTGGATATGGATTAGAGGGGCTCGATGGCCAATTATCCATCGTTGACACATAAGGGTTATTGGGTGACGTTTGTAGTGGAGAAAGTTCTTGAGGTTCTTGTTTTATTGGAATGACAAAACGAAGTTTAGGTAGGGTGCAATGTGAGTTGGTGTCGGAGACTCACTTGGTGATGATGATGAGGTGTAGTGTGTACTCTTGCTAGAGATGGATTTTGATGGAGCTTGTGGTGGTGAGAGGGATTTCTTTTTAGGAGGTGGTGAAGGAGTTCTCTCATTTGGTTGTTCCTCGCTTGAGGATGTGAGATTGACATAGGTTAGATACTTGACACTCATTCTTGCGGTTTTTCTTTTGAAGTTTGGTGAATTTGTTTTGGATGAACTAGTCATGCTGCTGAACTAATAAGGTTGTATATGAGGAATGTGAAGAAAATGGCGTTTGAGGGTGATGATTATAAGGTGAAAGTGGTGAAGTGTTTTGTATAATGGTTTTTGGATTATATGGAAAACATGTTATATCCTAAGGTTTAAAATCCCACATAGTATCATATAGCATGGTTATAAGATAAATTAGAAAAGGTTATAAATCAAGAAAATTCAAATTTTGGCGCTTGGACTGGTGAGCCACGAATCTACCATATGGTGGATCCGTGGGTCACAGGTTCCAAAAAAACTAACCAAAACTGCATTTTTCACCCACAACTCAAAACAAATTAGCGTGCAAACGTCATTATATACTACCAAATAATAGTACTATGATAAAATATCCATAAGGCATATCAAGATGAAGTAAGTACGTAGTCTCATCATAAATAGATTAATGTTCAAGGGTACCAACATCCTAAATTACCACATAGTATATGAATACATAGGCTTAACATAAGCATGATTACTTTTGTTTCTTCAGGTACTTGATGATAGTGACAACGTAGCGGTTCAAGCATTTAAACATTCACCTCTTCTCTCGTTGGGCTTTGGATAGATCCTCATTGTCGGATAGTTCATCATAGAACTCGAGAAAGGATGGTCCTTTATTGTCATCGGACGATGATGATGAAGAGGAGGTGACCGAGGGAGAGGCAACTCTCTTTCCCTTTTCTTTGCTAGGATTCCTTAAAATGTCTAAAGGATTCATGACACATTCATGGAATGTGAACCTAGTAATTGGGACAATGATCTGAGGATTTGTTTAGAGGATGTGATTGTAAAGACGGGTCAAAAGCATGGCGAATGGCATGTGACCATCACGTTTGTTAATGACTTCTTGCATTTGATTAATAATCATCAAAGTGAAGTTGAACTTTCTTCTAATAGTCAAGTAGTAAAGCATGTTGATGTGTCGTTGTGTGGTGTATATTTTATTGATTCAAGTTTTAAATTTATATTTTGCCGACTAAACCAAAAACAACACTTTAACGGGCAGTGTACCTGATCGGTAGTAGTTTCGTGGTAAGTAGGGTATCGATCACTGAGAGTGGAAGTTAAATCTTAAT
>BQNB010154109.1:0-15561 GCA_026074375.1 Tanacetum coccineum | reverse complement strand
TATAATCACATATGTCAAACAAGAATGTAATAAGTATGAGCATGTTGGTCAAGAGCACAAGTTGATCAAGGAAGTCAAATCAAGATGATTCAAGTCAAAGAGATGATGTAATAAGTATGAGCATGTATGTTATTCTAGATCATATTATTATCTAAGTACCCTTTGTCATTAAGTCCCTTTTTTATCATGAATCGTTAGTTACTAGTGTAGTAAATGCGAGTGTTGTGGATAGATCTATCAAGATTGACAATCTCCGTCTGGGCTGTGGTTTCTAGATAACCATTGACGCATTTAACATTTGAAGTAATTCATAAGATGTTTGGCAGCATCTGTATATGTTTTGGGGCACAAACCTGGACTACTGGTTTAGATCGTAATGTATGTTAAGGTTCGGTGTCGTGAGCTTAGCGCAATAATATATATTTAATTTAGACTTGGTAAATTTGTTTCTCTTGTCTACATTACTTAAGTCTTGTGGCCCACTACTGAACATTTTTTTATTTATAGAATCACTACCTGGATTTAAGAACTAATATTTATAAATGTTGTAACGCTACTTTTCTTACTGAATATTACTTGAATTATTTCAATACTGCTTTTACTTAAACCTATGAATTCACCAACATTATTGTTGACATTTTTGCATGTATTTTCTCAGGTTATTATTTTGCTAGCTAAGCATTGGAAGCGTTCGAGTCGCGCGGATATATAATTTTGAAGGCTTTATAATTTATTTTACCATTCGACAAACATTTTAAAAATGTTTTCGATTACATTACAAATGGGACCTATTGTAACTCTAATATTTATTAAAAATTATCGAATGGTTGACTTTTCAAAACGTCTCACTTAGAGTCGTTTTCTGTAACTTGTACTTTATGGTATGAAGTAGCACCCCAAGTGGTATTCCGATGCGTTGTGATTTTGGAGGTGTATCAGAGTGGTATCAGAGCTCAAGTTATAGCAAACTAGGCCGTTTTCAAAACCTGGACTATAACGGTTTTTCAAAAAAATATTAAGAGTCTTTCATCGTTGTTTGATATCCGCGCGCGCATGCTTTCTGATCCCTTATATGCTCTCTTTTGTATCTCTACTTCTATTGCATGGGTAACGAGTATTTAATACTTGGCTATGATTCTCTCTCTTAAGTCTATCTTATGATGTCTTACTATTTACCTTATATCGGTCCGTTATATAAATATTGATCACTCTGATTTTCACGTACTTCCTGATTTCTCATTTACTCCCTTAAGCGTTGATATTGGTTTTATATAAGGATACCTATACATATGGGCTATTTTCTTTTTGATCTCTTACGATTAACTTTGAACTTTTTCTCGACTTTACCTTATTCTCTTTTGATGATATTGAAATTCGGCGTAGTTTGTTAATTCCACTGGTTATTTTAACATTCGACTCTAAGTTTGAACACTCTTCTTATGCTTTTGAATCGCATATGTGATTTCGTAATCCATCGCTTTGAAGTCTTCCAGTTGATGGGAATACGGATTTAACTTGCCACCTCGGATCATGTTGTCTTGTGGCACTTGCCTTTGGAACGCGATTAACTAACGTCTTATTATTCTTCTCGTTACTTCTTATGATTTTGAAGAATCATGCCGCCAATGAGACTCCTTCTTCTCAACGTAACATTGATTTGATCTCGTGTTTTGTTGTGACAATGCTTAAGTAGGCTAATTTATAATTACCTTATTGAAATGAATTGGGACGCCTTTTCATTTGAATGAGGAAATTATAAATCACTGAACCATAAATTTCTAATTATTATTTACATGGATTGAGACGCCTTTAGATGTAAATAATGATTTGTAAATGAGTGGGCTTAAGTATATGGTATTTGTACGAATAACTTTCTTTCGATTTGTAATCCGTTTGTACGAATAATTCATTTTCTTCGTTCATCTAATCATTATTGTGGAGTTTGATCTAGGCTGATCTAGGATTATAAATAACAATGAACATAAATACGAATTTGCACAGCGGAATATAATCAAGACAATGTTATTTTTAACAAGGTTTTATATTCACATGTTCATACACAACCCCAAATACTATATGATCAGTATAGATCGGTTACTCTAACTAGTAACAGGGTCAATTCGACCTTGAGGCTACACCACACCATTAGACGTCTACATTGTACCAGGCACACAAAAACTGTGTCTATATATCTCTTTATATAATAGAATCCATAAGACTTACAAGGAAAACTAATTGTATTAGGAAACTAAATCTTCCTAATCTTTATCTTCATATCTTTGACCAAATCTTCTAAAATCCTTAATTTGTGTAGAATTCCAATCTTGACGACTTTGATCCTTTTGTTTTCCTTTTGTTTCATTCTTGTTTCATTGTTTTGTTTCATTTTTTTGTATCATCAAATCAATATAATTTCCACATCTTCCCCTATTTGATGATGACAAAACAAACATCTTGATCTTCCATATCATGATCTTCCATGAATGAAACAATCTTCCTCTTAAATTGACATCTCCATGCCACCACATTTAATAAGCTGCAAATCATATATCTCTGGAACATCTTCCCCTTTTTGTCATAATCCAAGAGGGGACTTGTGAATATCTGCAACTTTGATATTTACAACCACAAACCATATATTAAACTTCTAATCCAAGCTTTCCAATGTCTCAAATTAGCCTCCATGACGCATAATAAGAATAATGAATTTAAGCAGTAGAAAATTAAACTAGCAGTAGTAATAATGACTTGGTAGTAGTAAGAATCAAAACCTTCACCTCAAGTGGTGCATGTAACATATCCAAATGGTTAAACACTTTATCATATGCTTCCCTTGAAACCAATATGTTAACCATCTCTTGAATCTCTTATTCTGTTGGCTCTTTGTAATGATTACTGATGGAGAAAACTCAGTATTACAAACTTGTTGCTGAAGTAGAATAACCCAAACTTGTGTCTTATATCTTGTACTATCCACATGACTCCGAACTCATACTGAACACTAAATGTATAAGTAGATCGCAACCTCTTGACAAAATCCTCATCTTCAATGAGACACTGAGCACTACAATGTAACTCCTTTAAGTGATAGCAAATGTGAGCATTGAGCACCATAAGTTTATAAATCACACATTGCTAGATTTTTCAAGTCTTTGTCAACATCATTTTAAGCACGAACAAGCTATCTTCAAAATATGCAGGACTTTTGGGATATGATAAGAACACGTACCCGAAAAATTCAACTTCAACTTCAAATAAGTGATAAATAATCGTCTCCGTAATCAATTCTTTCAATTAATTCCAAAACTGGCCTTTTTCTATCTAAACCAATCTGAGATCCAAAGTGCGTGTGTTATCCAATATTGGATAAAGCTAGCAGTTGTAAGTTCATTTACCCTAACAGCAGTAACTGATTTCAATCAATAACAGTAGTAACTTAATACAACAATGCTAGCAGTATTAACTGCCTTAACACCCAGCATTAGTAATACTTTAAACCTGGCAGTATTAACTCATATCCATAATACTGGCAGCATTAATCTTTCCATTGGCAGCACTAATGTAAACTAGCAGTACAAACATTTCATTGGCAATATTAAATATAACACAATCATGAATCAACTAATAAGATCATATCCATATCCAGCAACATCACTAATATACCCATGTACAACAAACACAAAGTTGATATGGGAACTAAAAAAACAATCCCTAAAAATTAGAGATTTTACATTAAAGCAAATCCCATTCCAAATCCGTTGCACAATCTGCTGCACCTTCTTCTGTCCAGTAACCGAACATAAGAAACCCTTATCTTCACCAAAAGAAGATACACTTTTTAGGGTTTGTGTACTTCCTTTTAGGGTTTTCGAAACCCTTACTTGAAACACTAGCAGATTCTCACTATTTTTGACCTGCCCTGTTTGCTCCATGAAATCAGAAAGCACATAAAACTAAACAGACAAAACCATAAAAACTTTAAAAACCCTTGAATTCTTTTACACCTTGTTGTGACTGTAGTATTAACAAAAAACAAAACTTTATTGATAAAAGCTTCTGCATTCACAGCATCATCATCCTTGAGGTAAAGTCGAGCGATCTGTACACAATTCTCCAACAAGATCAGACAATTAATGACAAGTAGTATAAAACCCTAGATTAAGGTTTTGTTCAAGATCAGTTGGTTTCAACGATTCAGCAATAGCAAATACGAATTTTAGGGTTTTAATTAAATTGTTCGTACCCATAATTTCACCAAGCAGATTGTGTATAGATTACATGTCAATAAACCAGCACAAAAAAACCAATACCAGATCAGAACAAGAAGAACGGTGAAACCTTTATCATGAAACCACACTACACTTTCAGGCTTTTAACGAATTAGGGTTCTTATTAAAGAATTACAACTGTTTACCAAAAACAGAAAACCGAAACTCTTTCTAAAAACCTTGTAGAATCCATATATCACGAGCCACCTTAACATCCGTGATTTAATCAGGTTAGTGAAACCTTTAGAAATGACTAAGAGTTCATTTTGTGTGATTCTTGTGTGCTATGTGTAGTTTATGTGTGCTAAGTGGTTTGAATAGGTGCATGATATCATTTTGAGGTGTATGATCATCTCATTTTAAGTTTGTTTGTGTTTAGTGTTTAGTGATAAGTATTCCATTCGTTCATGAATAGTGATAATGGAAAAGTAATGACGTATGGCATGCATTGCTACGTCAATACGTGGATGATTTTGTGTTAAGCGTTTATGAAAAATGTATTATGATGGAAATAAGTTAAGTGAGTGAGATTTGGAAGATTTTAGAGGAACTTTTCTTAATATCGAAAAGTGAAATTGTAAATGAAAAGTTATTTTTTAGAAGGTTAGTAGTTTGCGTTTTATGTATGAAGGTTTACCCAATTTAGCTTTGGTTTTTATGAAAACTAAAGGTAATGAGGTAATTAGTAAATTAATAATTAAATAAAAAAATAATAAAAATATAATTAAAGGGGTGTTCGGCCGGTTAGGGATAAGGAAAAAAGGAAACAATTTGATATCAATAAGGATTCTATTAGTATAAATACAAATCTAATAAAACCATAAATCACTTTTTCTCTCCCATCTTCCCTTGTGATCGCCGAACCTTCAAGAGAAGAAAAAAAAGATTTTTTTTAATCAAGAACGAGTTGGTGATCTAGTGTTTCAAGAATCAAGGTTTGGGTATGTTTCAATTAAGCTTTTATTTAATCTTTCTTTAAAACATGTAACAATTAATTAGATGAATCATTAGGGTTTTTAAAACTTCTGTAATTAAGGATGTTTTAATCATGCTAGAACGTTTAGGGTTTAATTAGGATCTTATTGGTGTAAGCGGTTAGGTTTAAATCGCGTTAATTCATGATTTAGAGTTGAGCAGAATTTAGGGTTGTGTTCAACTGATGATATCTAGAGGTTAAAAACGTGTTTTGATATAATTCAAAATCCTAAATTGTAGTTCAAAGAGTCTATTTTTCAAATAGTCCGGCCTCGAATGATTTGGAGTTCTGGAAATTAGTTAAATATTGGTTACAAGAAAAGCTATCAAAACAGTAAATACGGGTCAGATTTAGGTCATGTTTAGGAGGGTAAAACCCTAACTTAAAGTGGAATTAAGGTTAGCCAATATATAGTGATTAAGTTCTATATGTATATAAAGAAACCCTAGAAGTAGAGCTTCTGATTGTGTGTCTAAGTAGGGTAATTAGGGCCATACTTTTTAGTGTGCAATCAGATCCGAATTGGGACAGTTTTGAAGTTTGATTTTATTTGGGATAGTTTTTTACATGTTAAGAGTAATTGGGTGTAATCCAAGGTAGTTAGGTAAACTCATAACATGACCTTAGGTGATTTTTGTATAATTTTAAAGGTCTGGCAGTAAGGTTTTAAGAGGGTAAAGTTACACTAAAATTTTGCACTTTTGAACAAATTGTAGTTAACTAGTGTAATGAGTTAATGAAGTGGTTAAGGTTGGGCATGGTGTCGGGGTGACCCATGATGGTTTTAATCACACCCTTAGACATCCATCATATGTGTGTTACATGGGATAGTTTTACATGTAATGAGTAATTGGGAATCCCAAGGTAGTTAGTAAACTCATAAATGAACTTAGGTGATTTTTGGTATAATTTATAAAGGTCAGCAAGTAAGGGTTTTAAGAGGCTAAAGTTACACTAAAATTCTGCACTTTTGAACAAATTATAATTAACTAGTGTAATGAGTTAATGAAGTGGTTAAGGTTGTTGGGCTATGGTGTCGGGGGTGACCCATGATGGTTAATACACCTTAGACATCCATCTATGTGTATTTATTTATTATATATATATATATATTATATTTATATATATTATATATTATATATATATATATATATATATATGTTTTAGTATAATATGTATTTATATATATGTATATATATATATATATTTTTTTTTTGGGGGGAGGGGTTGGACTTATCTAAAGTTTTGGACTTTTGAAATGATTTAGACTTTTTGTTGAAAAGATTATGGACTTTTGTCTTAACGAATTCGGCTCTAAATATTAAAACCTTAATGGGTCATAAGGCCCAATGACTAGTAAATGGACTTATGGACTACAAAATTGATTTTTACTGGCTTTATTGGATCATAACAATAATTATTGGACTAAGTTGGGCTTTGGGCCAATAAGGAAAAAATTTTTATTAGTTTGATAACTAAGTCGAATCAATGATTGATAATAGTTACGGAAGTAGAAATGTTTGATTGGGTTTTTTTGTCATGAACTTTTGGTATTTTGTCGGAATGGTGGGATATTGTGGAAAATAATAAGGTTTGAAAACTTTGGAAATCTTTTTTTAAGCAAACGGGTTATGTCGAAATTTTGTGAAAAATGTCACATTTGGAAATAATGGGGAAAAATTAATTTATGTCGATTTGATTAAAGGAAAAAAAAGGCGAATATTGTAAACGTTGATTGTTAAAAATTAAACGATTGAATATGAATATACAGTCGATAAGATTTTATACTTACCCCGTTTAGCCTGATAAAGAGACGAAAATAATAAAATATTATTATTGTAATTTATATATATATATGATGTATTATTATATATATATATATATACCTATATATATATATATATATATATATATATACTGTAATAATGCAGAGATGTTTTATTCGTGTATTTTCGATCATTGAATTCACACTTATTTCTTATCGGATTCTCTTGGACTGTTTGGTCAGTTGTTTCGTTGTAAGTTGTTGGATGTGTTTTCGAGTATTTGGTATTGATGTCGCACTCAGCCTAAGTGCATTGAGTTGTTTTACATAGGTACCACACAACCATAATACCAAAAGGTTTGTAATGAAAAATAAGGTTTTGGTAATAAGGACAAAGGTTTTGTAATGAAAATAAAGTTTTTGTAATAAGGATAAAGGTTTTGTAATGAAGACAAAAGTTTTGTAATGAGAATAAAGGTTTTGTAATGAGGATAAAGGTTTTGTAATAAGAATAAGGGTTTTGTAATGAGGGTTTTGTGTGAGTAAAAGATGAACGCTTGTACAATAAGGAAATAGTGTACAAAGTATTTATAAGGTGAAACTAATGATTAAGTCGTGGTCGGGTACCGTTGTGCGTTGTAGAGATTATTCGGTGCGTTGAGTAAAGATTATTTGGTGCGTTGAGTAGAGATTGTTTGGTTCGTTATGTAGAGGCTCTCTGTGCGGTTATTTTTATCTGTTGAGATTAGTTCTTGTAGCCCCATTTTTTAAAGTTTTTTCATTAGGGGAAAATGATACTCAAATGTGTTTTGAACTGTTTTCTGAACTGTGCAAAACGTGGTTTTATTTTTAGGACAATTTGTGTGCTTATGACTGCTATGTGAATATATGTAATGTGATTTTACTTGCATCTATTATGTTTGGCATGGAACGGGTTGTGATTTTACTTGCATGTACTGTTTTTGGCATGGCAAGGGTTGTGGTCCTGCCCTAATATAGGGCTCCAGCTGGTAGGCCCTTTAGGGCATAAGAAGACATATAGACTTGCGGATCCAAGAGCATTGGTATATGCTGGTTTTGGTGACTAGCGGAGATGCTAGGTCATAGCACATGATTAGCAGGGATGCTAAGTCATAGGTTTGTTGCATATATTCACTATCATATAGCACTATTGTCTACTGTTTAAGTGATTGGCACAACAACTGTGTTTAGGGTCAAACCTACGAGCTCACCAACATTATTGTTGACGTTTTCGAGTATCATTTTCAGGTGTGTTGTAACAAAGGTAAATGAGGAGTATTTGGGACCAAAGATAAGTACTTTTGGGAGTTTATTGAAAGACAACAGTTTGACTTTTTCAAGGTTGCGAAGTTGTAAACTTTTGTAAATAAACTTTTGTAAACAATGTATGGTATGATCTTGTATCTTGTGCAATGTGAATCATTGTGTCGCATTCCCGTGTTTCCGCCGCTGACGGGGTGTGACAGTACTCAAAACAAATCCATACTACAAGTTATCTATTACCATCCTATTGCATATATATTTTAACCTAAAACCATATAATGTTTTAACCTAGTCCAGTTTTGTATTGTGGCATGATTACTAGTACATACAACTAATGCTAGTGGCTCTTGGATAATCATATAATAGTATACTCATTTTTTATTCTTTCATCTTAGTGTTACCGTGATTAAAACGATCTTATTGATGGTAGTGGTAAATATGTTGCTTGAACCGTTTGATGCTCAACTTTTTCCTACTACTGAGTAAAATACTATCTTGCAACAATTCATAACTTGAAGCAATTATATTTTTCATATCTTATATGAAGATGACAATACAAACACTGTGAAGAATGATGTAACATTAAACAATTATACCGGAACTAATGCTGCTCATGTTGAACTTATAAAAAGATATAGTAGTTTTTTAATTGTAACAACTAACACGTAATGCAAACTACATAAAAATGGGTTCAACTCGCATCTAAGGAGAAATAATGAATGATTTGAAAGGAAGGGGGGTCACCATGAAATGCAAGGGAAAGGACAATTAGAAAAAAAACAAAAAGGTTAACACAAATTGTACTTCATTATAGGGTTTTATAAATACTAATCAAAAGTCTAAGGGACCTTGTTTGTTTAGTTAGAGCTTTAAAGCACGGTTACAAAGACCATCTAAAAAAACATTTGTTGAAAGTCTCCAATTTACAACGTATATTAAGTATAACCACTTATCAAGAAAGTAAATAACTTAAGTAATTTACTTTTCAAATCGTGTAATTGCGTTATTGATATTAATCAATAGTATCTACAATGTGCTATGGAATCGCACAAGTTGAAGGACAATGTTAATATTACCCTCTTGAACAAGTAACTTGATCAATTATCAGTTTAATAAGCGGAACTTGTATAGACATTTGATAGGTCTACGGTTTCTGTATTAAGTTTGGACAAAAGAGTAAATGCTATAATAACAATTACAATTAAAAGCGATAACATTTACTCCTAATAACATTTCTATTTACAGTGATAACGAGGAATAAAATCACACCAAAAACAATAACCCTACGTTTTAAACACTTATTTTTTTCTTTGTGTATTTTTCTCTTTCTTTTGTATCCTTAGTGGGGGTAGTTGCGACGTGTCAAGAATCTTGTGGATGACGTACAAAGCATTTACTGGCAAGTTTTTTTCTTGGGAAACATCCTACCTTACTTTGTGAACAGTTTCTGCCAACTGTTCACAAACTTTTACCACTTGTATTTGGGTCAAGCTTTAAGTCAAACACCATATTGTCCTGCCATAATGCTTTATTGACTTATCCGCCAAAACCTCACTCAGAGAAGATAAGTTTAGCTTGCTCTTCTTCAAATGGTAATAGGATAGTCAGAGTATTGCCACCTCTGACTCTCTTTAGAACCACAACGTATTCCTTCTACATACAGGCTGATATTCATCCCACCTGACGAGTATGTCTTTAAGTAATCTTCTACATCCTTGAAGATGTCTTTTGACTTGAATACGTTTGAGGTTGCTCGCTGAGGCTTTGCACTCAGCGAGTCCTTTAATACTGTGTGACAGATCGCGGGTCATTAATACTTATCCTAATTTTTGTTTAAATTAGGCATAATCATTGGGCTCTGAATTGCCTAAACAATCTCCCCATATTTGAATATAAATTATGCTAAGTAAAAATTATAGTAAGTGAGTACACAACTTCTTCTTACATATAATTTAATAAAGTGAAAGAGCAAAAGATAACTTCATTCATTACATATATTGGCCTAAGCCATCTAAGTTCTCTTTTACAATTCTTCTCTGACTCAGTTACATCATCCCTTTGCATCGAATTGTCAGCTCCATTTTCTTGAACATTTCTTCTGCCTCGAGGAACTCTTGTATGGCACTCTAAGTCCTAATTAGCTTGAGCAATTGTAGCTAAGTGGACATCTTCTTCTCTTTGAAATACCAAGTCAAATTTCTCTTGTAGAAGAAGATCCTGATTCTGGTTCTTTGCATGACTAGCCTCTGAGGCCTTCAAACCCCTGGTAGGAGGAATTATTAAGTCTATGCATTCATCCCAACAAGTCTTTCATTTACAAAGACTTCCTTGATTCATCTCTAGCCTTTTTTTTTTTCTATTCGTCTCAGCGAGGGGAACGCCAAAGGTGTTAGCTCATGGTGGTGGAGATCAGAAATGCCTAATTTTCCAGCTTGAGTCTTTATCTACTTAACTTGCCTTGAGTGTCCTTGTGCAAAATGTCATTTGCTCTTTGCTTTTTATTCTTGGATGCCAGGGTATGCAGTCAATCCACTCAATGAATCCCAGTTTCATCAACACAAATTTTTCATAAGCTGTGAGACTCAGAGGTTGATTATTCCTTTATATTCTCATAGTTGCATATTTGCAGACTTTGTCAATTTTGTAGCTGATCTTTATGATTGGAAGCTTGTCAGCCCTATATGTGATGTAATGATTGTACTATTAAAGCATCCTTTTTCTTTTGGCCTCATAAGATGCTAACTAAGTTGCCTAAGCTTCCAGTTCTTCATTAGATAAATCTTTTAGCTTTTTCTCAGTCTTCTATTATTCATCTTTAAATCAGCTAACCTCTTCATCTGTGTCAACTGAGCTTGAGCATCTTCTAGTGTCATCTTTTTACGAGAGATGTTGAATTGTTGTAGGTTTAGCATTTTAGGATCTGATCCCCCTTGTTCTATCAAAGGCATAAGATGCTTCACAGGTTCTTCCTCGGTAGCTATGCCTTTCCCTTTATTTTCATTCTAGGAGGAGTTGGAGAGTATTCAGATGAGGTTGTCTAGAAATAGGTATCAGTGAAACTTGTAGATAGAGATTAGTTTGTGGCAGATTGTGTTGAGGTTTGGTGATGAGGTGATTGGATTTGGTATCAGAAATATTAGTCTTTTAGAAGGAAGTTCTTCCTCTGAAACCTTTTACTTTGAGTCCTTTTCTTATAAGGCATAGACAACCAAAGTTGTTGACTCAGAATGTGGAACTGGATCAGGACTGGGGAGTTTGTTTTAGAACTTGTTATTTGTTGAAACAGAGGGCTGTTCCTCATGAACATTGCCATTTCATCATCATTTAGTTGTTGCTCCCACTGAGCTGGATTAGGGATTTGAAGTTGAGCATTTACCATTTTATCATTTTTTGGTAGATGCTCCCCCTGAATCGAATTAGGGACCTGAAGATTTGGGTCAATGGTATATAGATCTGGGTTTAATTTTTCCCATTTTTCCCCTCTACATTAGCTTTACGAAAAATGATGTTGAGTCGAGAAGGTGAACCATATCTTCATTATATTCATTGCTCCCAAAGAATTAACATCCACCTTTGTCCAGCTTATCACTACAGTTAGGACAGAAGATCTTTCACAATATCCATTTCTCTTCCAAGAGTTTTTTGACGACTTCCTATTAGCTCGGAATGGCAGTTAGGAAGGAGTTCTTCTTGATGAGCGTGCAAACCTCTGAGTCTATAGAGTGTTTTAGAGCTATTGAGCTCTTTGTTCAGAGCTTGTTCGATTTAGATTAGGCACCAGTAGATTGCTTAACGGTCTCTGAAAATCCGCTTGATTCAAAATTTAGGAGAGCTTGCTGATAGATCTCTTCAATGATGTTTGGAGAATGTTTTTGAGTGTGTCAGAGAGAGTCTGGATGAGTCTGTCATATTATACACTTTTTTCGAGGGTCGTTTAACCCCCTAAATCGTGCATTTATGCCCAAAATAGGTACTTAATCATTCCTTTCAGGTATTTCGCATTTGGAAGGCATTTGGAGGAAATATCATATGACTTTGGCTCATTTGGAGAATAAACGCAAAATGGACAAGGACTACAAACCTATTCCAACATGAACTCTCAAGAATTTATACCTAAGAAGCTGGAGACGCGTCACAAAAATTTACGTGAGCCTCAAACCCATCTTCAGACAGCGCACAAGTTCCCAGACGGTCGTTCAGATTGTATGGATCCCTAACCAGTATCTGAAATTTTCTATTCATGATGGCATCACAATTAACTCGGTGATGGTATTCACAACGATTTTCTATAAATATATAATCCGTTTTTAGGGTTTTAAGTGTGTAACTTTAGGATAAAGAAAGAGTGATGCATAGTTTAGTTAGCAGCTATTAGGGACGATTTTAGGGCTATAAACCCTATTGTACTTTCCTTCAATTATGTATTAATCAAGTAGATTATCTTAATCATGCAATATGTCTATGTGTTATGTGATTCAATTTTATTCTTGTTTACTTTAACATGCTTGGCTAAACTTTCAATTGTGTTTATTCTGATTGTCTGAAACCTCGGATATAGATTCTTAGTGGTGTTGTTCTTGTGATGGGGGGAATAATTCTGTTAGGTTTAGAAAACTAGCGTTTTGTCTGTATCGTTGTTGATATGTTTAGGAAAACATGATTGTGTAGAAAGATACCATCGGGTAATAGTCTTTCATACTACCTTGCCCCTTAATGTTGATCTACTCTTCAATATCATTTGCAAATGCATTTAATATACTCTTAAGGGCCTTGTGAATAGTCTTCATATACCTTACTTGTGCGTTGCCTTAACGATTATTTAAATAGATAGCGGGTTCGTGTATTTCGTTTCAAATGATTAGAATAATTACAGATAGATCATCACAGTGTGACACACTAGGGAGACGCCATCTAGAGAGTAATACATGATTAAATAAATACAATCTTTTATTATATTGTTATCACCAGTAGCGTAGTTTATTATTTAGTTTAATAGCTAAAACCAACCAACCTCTCAAATATATGATTTACCTGCTTTTCTATAAACATAAAAACACAAAAATAATCTTCTCTCAACCCCTAGAATTCTGTTAGACCGTGATCAAGCCTTCCCAACCTATTGTTCTTAATTATTATTCCGCTGTGTTTTGATCATTGTTATTATACCCTAGTTGAGTCCAGATCTTGGATTCACAATGACCAACAAAATTGACACTGTGTTGAAGGCCATCACCGATCGAATAGCGGGAGCACTACCTAGCGATACGGTTAAGAACCTGAAACTGAGTACTTTCTCAGTTTCGTATGCTCGTTCTTACCCAACTAAAGACCCGCAATGCTCAACCCATGTCTAGGGCTTAATCAACGCCATCATAATCCACCCCAAGCAGCCCGAAGGACCTTAAGTTTGTAGACCTGATGAAGGACAGGAAAAAGAAGGCAACCTAGGAAACACCAACTCCAGCCCACACCCACAACCTGATCTATTAGCTTCCATCGCTACAGAACAGGTACGAAAGCTGAACTCAATGCTTGAATCGCTTGGATTGGTTCCCCAATCCTCCAATACGAAATTTATCTGCTCTAAAGAGGATGATGAAGAAGTAATGTTCATCGAGATCATACGAGATGATGATGAACCTCAAAATAAGGGTCCCAATAAAGGCGAAGGGGCAACAACGGAAGGACCGGCAGTAGAATACTTTAACACATTTCCAACTAGAGATGAGATAACCTACCATAAGTACCTTATGTGTGGCCTGGTCCCCTCAATATTTCTATGAAATCTCATCATTAAGGAAGGATACCCCTCGAACCTCAAGATACCATGCAACATTGGGTATGTGCATGTAGAAAAGGCCTACATTGACCTTAACTTCCCTCTAAATATCATGACCCGAATGATGTATAAATGGATCATGAAGAGAAAACTCGACCCTAGGGAAAATGCGAATAGAGGAGTTAGCAATTTCATAGGAAGGATTAAAGGAATGTATGTCTTCGTAGGAAACTTTACTTATATCATGGATTTCATTATTATTAAGGACATTAGCTCAATTATAGACCCTAGGTTGTCGCAAGTAGTGTTAGGGAAACCTTTTGTGGAAATATCCAACATGACTCACGACCCACCCGAAGGAGTTGTTAGATTCACCAACGGAAATAATGAAGTTGCCTATAAGATGCCCTATAAGATAGAACAATACTACTCATTGTCAGACCTTGAAAAAGAGCACACAAAATCAGTCTACCTTAGGAACGAGGAGGACAAGAGAAGAGGAGTAGAGTATGTAATGAGCAAGATATTAGGATTTTACAAAGAATGCCTAGAACCCGGACCCGAATACTTAACAGGAATGGATGACGAGGGAGAAGTCACGTAAGGACGTGTGACTTCGAGTCTAGCTACAAAACTCATAAAACAAAGAAAAACACTTCTTGGGAGGCAACCCAATATTTACTTTTCCCACAATTAAGAGTGTCGTGTGTTTTATTCTTTTCATTTTATTCTATCATGTTCGAACTCTATCCTGTAATCATGCTTTGTATTGTTTTTAACCTCGTCTTAATTTTAATCAAAGGTATTTTACAAATAATAAGTGTAGGGGAATCTATCTGGTTTTTGAACCAAGTTTAAGCATGTTAAATAATTTGTTTAGATTAATTCACGTCATTTTCGAGTCATATGAGTAAATTGTCAAATCTCAGGTTTTATGCAGCTATTTGTACAAGAACTAACTTATAGAATCAAGTGCAGGAAATTTTTCATCAAAAACAAAAATTTCATTTTCACAAAATATGGAGACGGCGTTACGATTTACATGTGACGCCATCACCACGACACCTGTGACGGGGTCAGGATTTTCCTGACGGCGTCAAGCGCCCAGGTCCAGAAAACTTAAAGTTTTTTTATTATTTTTGAAAATAAAACTTGCATAACATTTGAAATATGTAATATTCTGTTATAAACCTGCAAAACCAATAAGTTTGACAATTCTCTCATTCTATCTTTACTACTTTATCGAGTCAAACCCTAAAATCCATATTGTATATTTACATATCGCACATTTTATGCTTGGTGTAGTTGTCTTTGTCTTTAATTACATGTTATATTTGATGAGAAAAAGCTTGGAAATTCTTAGGAAATTTCATTGGACGATTCTTGGATGACGATTTAACTAGTTTTCGCATGTTTCTTCTCCATTATTGAGCAAACAAGGAGAGTACTAGTTTATTTTCTTTGTTTTCTTTTCCCGTTATTCGTTTTT
>BQNB010154106.1:0-15561 GCA_026074375.1 Tanacetum coccineum | reverse complement strand
AACACTTGCGAGTGTTGAGATTGAGATTATGTTGATTTTAAGATTGCCATGCTGCCTTAGTAGTAGTAGTGTGCGATGCCTTGAGAGTGTAAGTAAAATTGTCGCGGGTAGAGATGATTGATTAATTGATGTTGGCCATGCTTGCCTTAGTGTAGTATGTGTTACCTTGAGAATTTTGTTGGATAGTCACAGGTAGCGACATGATTTGGAAATATGCTTTTATGGATTATGTGTTTTATGTGTTTACCAGCTGTGCCTGTTTGGTATCGAACCTAGTCGGTGATTATTCATTGTTCGTATTCTTTCCCGATATATTTAATATATATATGTATATATACGGTTACGAACGTCTAATTTCAAACGCTATAATGATTTGTATATGTAAGCATAATGATGCTGATAATTTGGATAATAATATTTTATACTTATACCCTTTTATCGTGTTATCACAGGATGTCTACCCCATTGTTTTATGACCCAAAGAGTTCCACCTAGGCGGACGGAGCTCAGAGCTCCCGAGTGCCCATATCACTTTCTGAGGATCCCTATGAGGCCATTATGCAGTCTTATTTGGATGGGACGGACACTGAGTCCGAGCCTTTCGAGGACCCCATTGATACTGAGACACCTGAGTTACCCCTCACTATAGCACCACCTACATCACTACCTGAGAGTACTCCAACCGCTTTGGTTCCCATTCTCTACAGGACCGCACGTATGGCTGTGCGCGCTCCACCTGCGATGTCATCGGGCCTCTCTGCCAGTATGGCAGAGGTTGCAGCTATGTCTGAGTCCGCGTTCCCTAAGAGGTTTAGGTCCTCTTACGAGAGTTCGCCATCTGTGTCGCCGCCAGACCTTCCTTTACGGAAGCATTATCTGGGTACGTCTGAATTAGTAGAGGATAATGAGGAGGAGGATGATGAGAAGGATGGGGAGATAGAGGAGAGTATGGATTCTGACAGTGTGAGTGAGGACGCAGAGGACGAGGGTCCTACTTGCAGAGGATAAGGATCCTGCTGCGGGGGACGAGGGTCTTACTGCGGGGGTCGAGAGCCTCGGTATGGATGATGAAAGTTATAGTTTAGATGACAATGGTCATGGTGTAGGAAAGTAGGATATTGGTTAAGAGGAGGAGAAGGAGAGGTTGTACTTAGGGGTCAGCAGCAGCAGCTCCAAGGTTGTAGGGAACAGCTGTGAGCATAACGCCTTTAGTGACTTGTATAGAGCATTGTGGCCCAAGAGTTAGCGTTAAGGAGGATCTGTATATAGTATAATTAGAGGCCGATAGGGTTCTGGGATCTGCACAGAGGATTCGGAGAGACCTGAGAGGGTATCGACATCTAGACAACCCACACTCACCACATGGATAGACCCAGAGGACGGTATGGTCTATATTGATGTTCCTGCTTACCCACCAACAGCACCACCTGTACAGACACCACCTTTACCTGAGTGGAGATCTGGTTCACTTCCTATTTCTCCATCACCTTCTGTTGTTCCATCACCTATTTCATCATCTGCAACTGTACCATTAAACCGTCTCATAATTACAATAAATTTTGTATAATAGTGCACTACATGTCTCTTCCGTAGCTACACCCGGCTGCAGTTGAGACTACGACTAGCTGGGATCTCAAGTCATGAGATGCAGGGGATTGATTCGTGAATATGCAAGTACATTTGGCGAGGAGCTAGTCGCTTTGCTCTGTTTGAGAGGTACGATAGGGACATAGGAGAGTTATTTACCAGGTCGGGCGGTTAGGGATGAAATTTTCTCTTAGAGGTACCGATTTAGGAGTCTAGAGTACAAGCAGGAGCGGGTCGCAGTGACATTTGAATCGACATAGAGACCAGTGTTAGCCCTGGAGGTCTGGTAAAGGTCAGGACTGAAGCACAGAGAAAGCTCTAATGCATGTCATCAGTGATGTGCCAGGATAGAACCGATATTTGCGGATACAACTTGTTGAGGAGAGACGTGCGCGATTAGAGTTGGACGAGGCTGTTAACAGTATGAGGAGAGGGCAGGAGCCTAGAGGAGAGGCGTAGGATATACGAGGTTTGGGTTAGTAGTTTCTGTGTATATCACTAAACCGAGTAGCATCGGTTAGTGTCAGTTATGCGTAGAAAAGTTTCTTTTTGTATTGGTGGTTATGGCGAATCATTCTAGTTATTAGGTGATTTGTATTTAAACCGTTTTGTATTAGTAAAGGAAATTTTGTTCGATCTTCATGGATAGCAGTATTTTGTGTTGTTTCGTGTTAGTTTGAGATCGTAGTTTTGCCCGTGTGTGAGTGCTTTGTGATTGGTTGCTCATGATAGAGCGGATACCCACTTCCTTACTAGGATTTGGCGTACGATGTAGTTAGTATATTTTGTAAGTTCAAAGTATACTCGGGCTGATCGATTTTACCATCTTGTTAGGAGATATAATAGGAAGGTATTAGACCGTGGATGGTCACGGGGGAGTATCGGAAAGAGTTGTGATGATCAATTGGGAAACCTGATCATACTTTTGACTGTGTGAGCTTTTGGGAGGTATCTTGACCTACCTAAGTGAAGTGAGATTTAAGACACCCGTTGAGTAGGATTGATTTGGAAAAAAAATTATTAAAGCGTGTAATGATGTGGTTTAGATTTTAGGACGGCTTCCCTAGAAGGGTAGAGCCAGGATTGTTTGACCAAGTAAGGTTTACTTGGGGATTTTGGGTAGGTAGAGTATGAGTCATATTATGTAGGACGTATACCCCGTAGGGTTAGTTACGTTGGTAGAATAACCAGAAGGATTTGGCAATGCCAATTCTGATAAATTTGTCATCACGTCGAGGACGGGATCGTATCCTGACACCCGACTGAGGCAGTGAGACCTAAGTTTGAGAAATTGTGAATAAGAAATGGCCTGAGAGGCTATTGTAATTTTGAGATCGGGTATGGATTGACCGTGAGAAAGTGTAAAGTTTAGACTATGGAAAGACTTAGTCTTTAGAGGGATCGTAAAAAGCCTCGCTTGAAAAGGCTAAATTCTAGTGATTAATGTGATTCCATTGAGTAATGGAGAATTACCTGTTAGTGCCGAGAGTTGATAATTTGAGTTGAATTTCGGGGCGAAATTCCTTTAAGGGGGTGAGACTGTGATAAACGGTAATATTTCCAGGGTTAAGTATTATAAAATATTATAGTTTTGTATTTTAAAGTCTTTTGATCTTGTCAGTTTTCCTGATGAAAGCTAAAAAGTTGACTTCTGTTGGCTATTTTGTGTAAAAGCGGTTTCAGTTTAACTGATAGTTTGATGGAAGTTTTTTCAGTTTCCGTACATGAATCACTTTTGAGATTCATTTTTATGTTTTAGACGTGGTTTTGGAATTTTTTTGATGGCATCCGGTAGGTTGTTTCCCGCGGTTCACGAAAAATCGTCACGCAGCGCGACCGGCACGACAGTTTATTTTAATCTGAGTGTTGGAGATTAATAAATGAGTGAGAATGTGTTAATGGTTATTTTATTTGAAATAAATTCATAATAATTAAATAACATTGATTTAAAACATAAATCGTGAGTGTGATACTGGCGGAAGTTATCAGAAAAAATGGTTGATTCCTCGGTTAAAAGACCTGTAGACAATCGTAAAAAGGTGAATATTTGGGTGAAAATAAGTTATCAAGCTATATTTTGTGATTTGAAGTGTTTTTAAATGGATAAGCAAGGTTCGGTTAAGTTTTGTCAAAAATTCATGTTTTCGGTCAGGAGTCGGCCGATAACGGCTCAAAATGGATTTTTGTAGCAATTTAATGTGATAGGTGTCGTATAAATAACCTAGGTTTATGAAAAAATGATTTTAAACGCAATGGAAATGATAACTAAGTTTGGTTGACGTTTTAAATAGATGAAAATTGAGTTTTTAAGCAATCCCGACACGAAAAGAAGAACCCGAGCTCCCTTGGATACCATTTGGACGTGTACAAGGGGGAGGGGACAACAAGGCTAAAATTTAGATTGGTTTGTCCATCCTTGGTACATAAATATTTCATTTACCACCATTTCACACACATACATGCACATTCTAAATTTTGAAAAAACAAAATATCCTCTCCCTTTCTTCCTTTTGTTTTTGTCAAGCACAAGAAACACAAGAAACATTTAGCTTTGAAGATTTATCAAGAACGGGGTTAAAAAGATCGATAGTGGGTTAATATTGGTTAAACGCAAGTTGATAGATAAAGTTTTGGGTCTTCCTTTCTCGCGTCTAAACCGAACCAATTACGCCATTTTGGTAAGTTTTCTAAACTTAAAATTTTATTGTACTTCTAAGCTTATTATGATGAGTTATTAGTAGTTGTACAAGTTGATTGTCAAAAAGGTCGGGTCTTGATATTGAAAAAGGTATGAAAAGGGTGTTTGTTTGCGTCGGCCTAGCAAAAGAAAAGAGACAAGATTTTTAAATTTGAATAAAGTGGTTGTTGTGGTAATTTTATATTTTATAAAAGTGCTAAAAAGGGGCTTATTTTGAAGTTTTGCTTATTCAATAAGCTAGGTTATAGCTTATTTGAGTTTATTTATTTTTGGTTTGGGCTTGGCCCAACAAGGGTCCGTTCGGTTGTATGGATTCGACGCCAAGGTGGGCTCGGCCCACTTGGTTGTTGGTTTTGATATTGGTTATTGGATTTGGATGTTGGATTTGGAGGTTGGACTTGGTTATTGGGTTTGGTTTTGGTTTCGGCTTATTTTGAGCTTAAGTTTTTCGGCTTATTTTGAGCTTATGATATTCGGCTTATTTTTGATAAGCTTGTGGCTTATTTGATTTTCGGTTTATATACTAAGCTTATGGCTTATTTTTGGTTTTCGGCGTATATATTAAGCTTTTAGCTTATTTGGTTTCGAGCTATATAAAAAGCTTATGGCTAATATTCGATTTGGCTTAATGGGTTTAAGGCCCATTGGATTTTGGTTTATATTTTGAGCTTATGAAAAGAAGTATGGACTAAGTTTTTTTTACTATCGGGCTAAGTATTAAAGACCATAATGGGCCATAAGGCCCAATAACAAATAAATGGATTTGTGGACTTTATAAATGGACTGAAGAAATTATGTTGGACTAAGAGAGATTTTGTTAGACTTGTCGGATGTAAAGGGGTTATGTTGCTACGGTTTGATAAAACGTGTTGAAGGTATTGATATTGTGTTTGTCGGAAAACATCGGGTTTGTGAATAAGTGTTTTAGATTAAGGTTTAAGACCTTGGAAAAGGTCATAAAGGCGTACGGGTCATGCCAAATTTTCGAAAGAAATTTATACTTAGAAACGTTGTTTAAAAAGAGATTTTTAAGGATTTTATTAATAAAAAGTCATTTTACTCGAGAATTTAATGCAAAGTAATATATATTTTTCCCGAAATCTTTTTCTTAAACATTTAATATTTATAGTCGTTCTGTCGATTTTAATTGAAGAAATGAAGGGTGAATCTTAAGATTAAGTGTCGAGGTAAAAGTTATTGGTCATGGACGTATTAAAGTAACGAGATGTTGTAATTACCCCGTTAGCCCGATAATAAGACAAAAATAATAATAAAATATTATTATTTTTATTTAAATTATTAATTACTTATATTATATATATATATATATAATTATATATATTTATAATAATAAATAAATATATATAAATAGTATATAAAGTATATATAAATATCTACTCGTATGTATTGCAAAAATGAGGATTAATTTATCGTTCGGCAAGTGAGTTTTTAACACCATTTCTTTTCGTCAGAATTTCCGCGTAGTATATGGTTGAATTGTATCGTACACATTTACGATTTGAGGTGTTTGAACCGTATTGTATTGATGTCGCACTTTGCCCAAGTGTTTTGAGTCATTTTCGTGTAATTACCACACAACCATAAAATGAGATAAAGTTTTGATAACGAGATAAAGTCTTAGTGATAAACGACGTTCTTTGAAATGAGTTACCGGTAATGAGTATACAAGTTTTGTGATCGATATGAAAAAAAATTTTTTTTTAATGAAAATGGGATTTTGGGATGAAAATGAGGATTTTGCGTGAGAGAGACGAACACTTGTACAATAAGATAATTTTATACGAGTATTGATAAAGTGAGTATATATTAGGTCGTCAGCCGGGTAACATTTTTGCGCTGACGTAGGAGATGTTGAGCTTTGCCTTAACTGAGATTGCGCGGTGCTTTTGAATGCTGATTGCAGGTGAGTTTCTCGTAGCCACCACTTTTACGTTTTTCCGTTGGGGGCAAATGAATACTCAAATATGTTTGAAATGTTTTGAATTAATATGTTCGAAAAATGTGGTTTTGTTTTTTTTGGGACAAGCTATGTGCTTTAATGACTTGCTAGTGAATATTAAGTGTTTGTATGATTGTTTGGAAGCGGATGGGTACGCCTACCCAGCATGTTGTATTATTGGAGGGATGGGTACGCCTACCCATGTTTTGTGTGTGGCCTGCTTAATTTTAGGGCTCCAGCTGGTAGGCCCTTTA
This sequence comes from Tanacetum coccineum, assembly GCA_026074375.1. NCBI lineage: Eukaryota > Viridiplantae > Streptophyta > Magnoliopsida > Asterales > Asteraceae > Tanacetum > Tanacetum coccineum. The sequence goes on along the minus strand of BQNB010154106.1, from coordinate 9,062 downwards.
GTGCGTAAGTGACATATGGATTGTATTGATATACGTGATTGCTAATAGTTGTTTTGCATATATACCACTGTCATATAGTACTATTGTCCACTGTTGAAATGTTGTCACAGCTTTGGATTAAGTCAAACCTAACGAGCTCACCAACTTATTGTTGACTGTTTCGTGAGTAATCATTCATTGTCCTCAAAATCAAAGGTTATGTGAATGGATTATATGATAAAAGATGTAAGCCCAAGGACTAGGTCGAGATGGTCATGATCAAAGTATTTTGCTCAAGATTTTAACTTGTAAAGCTTTCTGTAAACTCAAGTTTTCTGCATGTAAATTATAAAGTGTATGATCTTGTATCTTGTGCGATGAATGGTATTGTCGCATCCCATGTTTTCACCACTGACGGGATGTGACAGCCTTCTTCTGGATACGGCGTATTGGATCTTGTTTCCTTCGTTGTCTTTGGCGAGTGCAGGCACAAATACGCCGTATCTTCCTTGATGGATATGGCGTATTGGTTGTCAGAACAGTAATCTTCAAAATATCTTCGTTTAAGCTCAAGAATGCGTGCTTTTAGTCAGTCTTCACCAAGTACTCCTTAAATAACTTACAATTCTCAATACAAATGATTAAGTAACAATTCCCCCTTTTTTTTTTTTGGGTCAAAAAAATATTAAGACAAAATAGTTTAAAGGGGGGGGGGGGGGGATAATTACATAGGATAAATGATGCTATAATATAGACGTTATTTGAATACGAAAAATAAAAACAATAAAACATATCACCCCACATTTCAGTTTAATGATACCCCCCACCATACAACCCCACCTTTAGTTCCAACTCATGGGGTGGGAATCCAGAGAAAGTGCTGGTGTTTAGATACTCCATTAGGTAAAGCAGCTCTGTCTCACTTGTCTCTTTTCCCTTTGGGATAGCTTGATCATTAATTAAATACGTTTTGCTTGGACCTTCAATGTCAGGCAGATTTTAGCATTGACAATGTCTGCAGTCTCATTTTTTGGACATATGATTGCTTTCTCTTGCAGAGTTTTTGCAGTTGGTGTTCTAAGAGTCATGTCATCATATATGAAATCAATGAGATGAGAAAGCCCTGTTTCGTCTACGGTGACCAAGCAGCCAGGCGGAATTGTAATCTAGGAGCTGGCATGAGCATCTTTTTCATCAGGTTCCCTTATTTCACCGTTGCCTACATCAAGAAGGCATTTGGCAAAAGCTTCTGAGCGCTGCCGTTTCTTAGTAGTTAAATCATATGTTAGATGTCTCATATTTTCCTTCAATGTGCAAATCTTGAAGTGCCACCATAAGTGTGATTCCACGATTAAAGCAGCGATTAATTCTTCTTTTGTAGCTCCTTTCTTTACTGGCAGGGTTTGGAAGAAATCACCTCCTAGTATAATTGTCTTTCCTCTGTGTGAAAACTAGAAGGGGGGGTTGAATAGTTTACCGCTTTTTAAATTTAAGTTTTATGTATGTTTGTAAAACTTATATTCGACCTTTTTGTGAATTCAATGCTTGCACAATATGAACAATGTAAATATATGAAAATGATAAAGTAAGACAGAGATAAGAAAAGAACAATCAAACACAACGCGAGATTTATAGTGGTCGGTAACAAAGCACCTCTTCGCCCTACTCCACCTCCCCGGAGCACTAACTCGAGAGTTTTTCTCACTATGTCAACAACCCCCTTAGGCGGGAGAAAACCTTACACAACGTTCTTATATCAATTTACGAGACACTAAGCTAAATGTAGAGTTCTAATCTTAGCTAGAACCAATCTATCACAACACAAATTCACGACTTGTTCACGACTTCACACTTTCACGACTTTTTCACCACTTCACGACTTTTTCAACAACATCAACTTCTGTTTCAAAACTTCAACGACTCTTTAAAACTTCACGACTTCTCACAACATCACACTTCACTTCACCACACTACTTATATCAACAACTACCTAGACACTACTTGGTAAGAATCACAATGATCCTAACTCTACTTTACCAAAGAATCACCAAGATCTAGCTACTACACACAACTACAAGATATACAATTGATTTACAAATAAGTGATATGAAATGCAACAAGATGCTATGCACCCTAAGGTTAATACTCTTCACTTGAGATGTGAAGTATTCTTCTGCTTGCACTTGAGTAATATGCTTGGATCACTTGAAACAACGCTATGATTAAATGATCAAAGAATTTTAGATAGGATAAGATGGGCATATTTTGAGCATAAAGAATGAGTGCACAAAGTGAGAAAAATGTGGGGAATAGTCAGAATTTAAAGGACAAAAAGGAGGCGCGCAAGCGGGGTCTATGGCCGCCCCCTTAAAATAGGGACCGAACCCTTAAAATTAAGGGGGCCCGGCTCATGTAATTAAGTGGGCCGGCCCCTTATTTAGAAGCTCCTTTTTTGCCTATTTAGGTCGTGTTTTAACTGGAACATTTCTAGCTGTTTTAAGGTCCGAAAATTTGAAATTCGAAAATGTTTAATTTTGAATAAAACATTTTCTTTTAAATGTAAAAAAAAGTTTTGTGATGTTTATAAAAAGTTTACAACATTTTATAAAAGTTTCCTTTGATCGTAAAATGCATCAAGCATTTGTTTATTCATACCTTGGAGTGATATAAGTTTGAAATGAATATTTACTACTAAATACTTGTTTACGTTTAATTTTACGTTGAACGTTTTTATATTTTGTGATTATCAAAACGTAAAGATGTGAAAAATATTATTAATGTTTTAAGGCATTATATTTTATCAACACTCCGAATAAAAGGTTTGGAGCATCCATTAGGTCTCTTAGTGTTCTGTCAAGTGTTTCAAAACAATGCCTGTCGTTCATCAGGGATTCATTCCAAATAATCAAGTTTGCTTAAACTAATAAGTTTCTGAACTGACTCTTTTTTTGCGTGGCAAAGAGACTCGTCAGTCAATTCTAATGGTTGCTTAAATCTGGAATGAGTCGTGCGTCCTGTTGGCAGAAGCAGAGATGCGATGCCTGACAAAGCTACTGCTAAGGCAATTTTACCTTCTGCCAGAAGTGAACTAATAACTTTTTTCTATAAAAATGTTTTCCTGGTACCACCGTGTCCGTACACAAACAGAAGCTCTTGTTGGTTAGCGAGAGATGCGCCCATGATGAGATCATAGATCTTTTTCTGATCATGATTGATGTGTCGTTGTGTAGGTGTTATTTTATGTATCAAATTTTACTATTTATTTTATGCCGACTATACCTAAAAACAACACTTTAACGGGTAGTGTACCTGGTCGGTAGTAGTTTCGTGGTAAGTAGGGTGTCGAACACTTTAAGCGAGGTTAAATCTATCAATTTAATTAATATCTTGGTTATCTAATCTAAGTTAATTCTATTCTAAACCTATGTCAGTCATAATCCTAATTCTAACGAGAAAATGGAGGTTCTTAGCCTGAGAGACTGGCACGGTTTGGTTGGTGACTACAATCAACTCAAAGCACTTTAACCCACGCAAGCAAATTAACAAAAGATAAAAGAGCGATTGAGCCAAATATAAGAAAAATATATTAACCATTATTAATCCGATTAGAAAGTTGGTTTGTTTATTAAGTGCAATGATTTCTTCTTTCGAGGCGGTATATCATTCTTATGACTTAGACGTTACATCATCCTAAGATCTAGACACATTAATTCTGTCACAATTAAAGCATCTGCATAAAGCATCCTTATTTGCTAATTATAATCTATCTTAAGGATTAAACAAATGGTGAATCATGATAAAACCCAGCTCATAAAGACTTTACCCACTTACCGCTTAATGGCGATTTATACACTAGTAGTCCACTTGTCCAACTATCCAATGGAATCAGAACGTTATTTGTTGAATTATCTAGGTTCACCTTCTAGTCAACACGATCAATAAACCATTGGCAATATCCAATTAACTAGTTAAGCCCGAAGCGTATCCTAGACACAGATTTAGCAGGACAATATTTGTGATACTATGATTCTAGATGTATAAATTACTATATGGAGAGCTATCCCAGACTCTAGATTACTTGGTCCGTATCACTAGATCCAGTTGAATGATAGGTCGCATACAAAAGCGCGTAAACAAGTATAAATTGATAAACATAAACAAGCATTCAATGATAAATCAAGAAATCAAGATAAACAAATACCAAACATTTAGATCTTCATAATAATGGCTAATACCCGAAGGTATTAGCCTTCAAACGTCATAATAAATACAAGAGCAATTATTTAGCCAAGGTAAACTAACCGAGTTAACGAATGATAACAAAAATTGACCGATTACTAAAGTATATGGAATTACAACACGATTATCTCCTCGGAGTTAATAGCAATGCACGACCTCATCTGTCAGATTGCTTCTAGACTCTGTGGACTGTTCCTTACTTGACCCATGTCTTCCATGTCATATCTTTCCAGTGGTGATTCTAAAGATTTCTCTCTGCTTTCTAGAGAATCTATGGGGCTCATTCCTGAATGTGCTAGAAGGCTCTTCCTTCTCTGTATAGTTCACCTCGATTCTGCTCTAGATCCCTTCTTTCTTTGACATGAACCTTTCTAACTGCTGATAAATAATTGAGCCTTCTCCTCTTTTCTGGTAGCTCCTGCCTCTGGAAGCACATCTTCCTCGTGAGAGTTATCTTCTGTGGTCTGTCTGATTCTTCTTTTCTCTATCCGTGACATGTCTGCTTGAGTGAGACTCATTTCTGCGAAGTCCTGGATCTCCCAGGTGCTCTTCAAAGATGATCTCATCTATCTATCATCCTAGATTTCTTCTTCTCTCTGCCCCTGCCCCTCTAGCATCTCTGTGTCTTGTAGAAGGGATTCTAGCCTATACTGGAGTAAGCCTCTCCCTGGATCTGACCTGGTGCTTCCCTGAGAGTGCATTCTCTCCTTGTGGGGGGCCTACCTCTTGCATTGTTGAGGGATCTTCTTCTGAAACTCAGTTCTAAAATCTCTGGGTGTAATCTGTCGGGACTGACTCTGTGCCTCTTCTGCTGATTCAGCTCAGAAAAAGGCCCTCTTCTCTCTTCCTCTTGGGCTTAGAAACTGTCTAGAGATGGGAAACTTGGCTCTCTTCTACCTGGGTAAGCCTGTCCTTTGTAGATTTTCTAGAGTTCTTCTGCTCTTCTGAACGTCTCTTCATACTGTGAATTGCCTCTGGGGGTTCCTGAAACCGTCCTGGACTTTCACTTCTGTCTCTGGGACCTTCCCTTCATGTTGATTCTGAGCTCGAATCTGCTGGTGTTCTTCTTTCTTCTTATGATCTTCTTTCTGGAATCCACCTCTTCTTGACCCTGGGATCTGATGACTCATTTCTTTCTCGCATTGTCCTTCTCATTTACATGCTTGATGGGAAATAGACTCTTCTGAGTTGCTAGACACTTTTTCTCGACCGTTACCATGATAAAGACACAACTATTTACAACGTCTTGATCATAGATCAAAAACAACAACCAAAGTTTGCGTTCCCGTAACGGTCAACTTCCCAATCATCCCAAAACTTACATACTCTACAAGGCAAGTGGCGATATCTTCCACTTTGTGCAATACTCTACATCGTTGATATTTAGACGTATCAACGAATAATCGATCCTTCGTGTAATTCCTTCGGTAATTCTTTGTTCTTTGGATTCACCAATAATTATGATGGTAGTAAAATCACATGAGTTTTGACTACTAATATACATTCCCATTTGCAATGTGCAAATTTCCAACCGCATCAAAGATGGAAAATGACACAAGACTCGGGAAATACAAACTTTACACTTTAAGCAACTAGCAACTATAAATTAAACTTAATCTAACAGGGTAGGTTAAGGTGTAAGGGTGTAACGAAACAAATAGTTGGTGTAAATTCCTAAAGGATTGGCTCTACGGGTTGTTCTAGTGGATCTTCACTCTAAAGATGAGAGTGGAAAAGGGTTTAAACGAGAGATTAACTAACCGGTGTAATTAGTTAATTAGCAACATGTAAAGGCGATTTGGGTGTAATCCTAAGATTTACCAATTTAAACAAGTTACTCCATCTAAATCCATAGTACTTATCATTGTGGTCTCGAATAGATATACCAAGCCAAGTTTTAAAATATACAACATCACCGGCACACTTATATTTTGTAGAATTTGGGAAAACATTTAGAAACGGATAGGCTAAATCCTTACAATATCTAACAATGGTTATTGTGTGTGGGTTATGTATCAAGTAATTTCACAAAAGTATGCTTGAAAATTTTTTAAATTTCAACATAATTTAAGCATTTGAACATAATTTAAGCATTTTAGTGTGAAAAATAGGAAAAGAAATCATTCTAATTCCATCCCCCTACTTGAATTATACAACGTCCTCGTTGTATCAATAAAACATTAAATACGGGAATTAAAAAGAATTAGAATGAGAAACTCCCCTAATATTTGCTCGGTAGTGATTCTTCATTGTTGATTTATGAGCAAGATTGTGTGTTGAACAACCGTCTTGAGGTTTCAAGACTCCAACACTTCAAGGTCTCCAGATATGTAAATTCTCCACCAATCATTAGTCAATTTCTTTCCACGAGGTCCTGTGTAAATTCTCAGAAAACAAATGCAATTCTATCATGGTACCTACGGTTAATTTAAACTAAACTAAACAAAATACGGGTCAGTTTGGTGGATATGGCGTATCAATTTAGTGAATACGCCGTATTCAAAATCTGACAATAACATTTTTAAAGTGCAATAAAAAGTAAAGACTGATAATGTCCAGAAAATTAATACGCCGTATGGTATGGAGCGGATACGCCGTATTGATGTCTGGGAAGACAGACTCGATAACAATTCGGGTTGTCTCCCGGGAAGCACTTTTGTTTAAAGCAAAGTCTTTAAGTTAGACTTTTCTTCAGCTTCTCTTCTACTCAGCTCTAGTCACCATCCATCCTTCGTCCATAATCCGAAAGATTTCTTGGTAAGCTCGACATTCCTCTTTTCTTGTAACAGTAAGATCGTCGTATTTGTCTTCTTTTACAGCAACATACTCTTCATCATTATTGAATGAATATTTGATCATCATATATCTCCTTACATTGCATACCGGCAGCTCATGAACTTCACATAATTCTTCTCTCTCGTTATCTTCATAAGCATCATCATAGTTTGTATATATGTTCCATCGTCTCTTTTGTTCGTAACGTGACTCATCATAATCTTATTTGATAAATCCTTCCATGATAGCTTTGTTTCTTAAAGCTTCATCTTTTAGTTCACTTCCTTCCAAAGCCTCGTACCATTCGTAATCCTGATAATGGAGTTGGTTTCCAATAATGTAAGTTCCGGGTAAAATTCCTCCATTACAGTATCCATCATCCTTCCAACTACATGTTGGCCATTCTAAACACCCAGTCTTATAGTTGAAAGGCTTGCAAGTATGTTTAACTGGTGTGGGTTTGGTTCAAACTCCGGTGTTAGTGCATGGCTTCTCATCGACCCATGGTACGTTCTTGTTCCATTCATAGATCCAATCATTCATGTAATCTTCATAGGTCTTGAATCCCTCAATGTCCTTAGTAAGTAAGTTTGGATCGATTTGTACACGGTAGTTAAATTCTTTGAACGCCTTGCACATAGGTGTTTCAAAATTAAATAGATTAGTGTCGATCCTCTAGACTTCAGCAACTTCATCCATATCATCAGAAGATTCTTCATCTGTGACCTCAACCTTATCATCTCCTCTGATCCAGTAAATCTATAATGCTTTCATAGTATAATGATCCATTGTTTTGTACTTGAAAATTTTCGATCCCAACCATTCAGTAAATGCAACATCAGATGGATCATATCCCATGTCATCATCAGCTTCATGCTCCGAATTATCATCCATATTCGAGTTACATGGGATGTTAGCAACTTCAACTTCATATGTGAATAAATCATCATTCATCCTGCTTAATCGACTGACTTCATTGTTGAAAACCTCAACTGGTGTATCGCAAGTGAGCGAAACATCTTTGACCTTATAATCCATAATTTTCTCGAACTCTACTTTGATAACCTTTGTCATTCTTACTGAAAAATACCCAGAAATTTATCAGTAGAACCAGCGGAGAAAGGCAATAAAAAAATTTAGGCTTTAAGTTCAAGAATGGAAAAGAATTTTATCAGATGACCGATACGCCGTATTCAATAGAAGTGAATACGCCGTATTAATCAGTTTGAGAGAATACACTGTATTGGACAGAGAATTGGATACGCCGTATCCGATGGAAGTGGATACGCCGTATTCAGCTATCAACCAGAACAGTGTATTAAGAAAAACGATTAAATACGCAAACAATTAAACATAAATATATACAAGCAAACAATTAAAGACAAATATGCAAATATTACATAATATACAAGAATATACACTAATCTAAATTACAATAATCCTAAGGGTTAGATCTAATCTAATGTTAAAAACCAAAATATCAAATAAAAATCAAGATTAATTTTCACTCCCCTGCAGCAGCGCTAAAAACTTGATGTGTCGTTGTGTAGTGTATATTTTATTGATTCAAGTTTTAAATTTATATTTTGCCGACTAAACCAAAAACAACACTTTAACGGGCAGTGTACCCGATCGGTAGTAGTTTAGTGGTAAGTAGGGTGTCGAACACTTGAAGCGAGGTTAAATCTATCAATTTAATTAATATCATGGTTATCTAATCTATGTTAGTTCTATTCTATTCTAAACCTATGTCAGTCCTAGTTCCTAATTCTAACAGGAAAATGGGGTTTTCAGCCTGAGAGACTGGCATGGTTTGGTTGGTGACTACAATCAATTCAAGGCACTTTAACCCACACGAGCTAATTAACAAAATATAAAAGAGCGGTCAAGCCAAATATAAGAAAACTATATTAACCATTATTAATCTGATTAGAAAGTTAGTTTGTATATTAAGTGCAATGATTTCTTCTCTCGAGGTGGCATATCATTCTTAAGACTTAGGCGTTACATCATCCTAAGACTTAGACTCAATAATTCTGTCACAATTAAAGCATCCGCATAAAGCATCC
>BQNB010154105.1:0-15561 GCA_026074375.1 Tanacetum coccineum | reverse complement strand
ATGACGACTTTGGTCCTTTTGTTTCCATCTTGTTTCATTCGTGTTTTGTCTTATCAACTCAAATATAATTCCCAACATTTTTACTATTAAATTTATCTCTATAAATCTCGACAACTTAATTATTTCATCCGAAATGCTTAAGTAATTTTGGTTCCTGAAAAGCAAATTAAAACGTCACTCCTCCGTGAAAACTTATCAAAAATCTCGTAAACATCTCATTCTCATTTTAATAGTCTTGTTACTATTAAATATATTCTGATAAATCTCGACAACTTAATTATTTCATCCAAAATGTTTAAGTATTTTAATTTGCAAAATGCAAATTAAAATGTCACTCATTACTCATGTTTAATTCATTTCACAAAAACCTTAATCACGCCTCTCTTATTATATAGATGTCAAATACCTTTCGTCCACCATTTGCGCTACCACCTTTAAGACAACCTCGTACCTCGCCGTGTGATTGTTCTATGAACATTCGCATTGCTCGAGAAGAGCTACATAACTTCATGGATGAAGTTCGTCGTATGCTAACCATCATCCGTCTTGACATTGTCAAGCTCATCGATTCCGTTTTGACATTGTCAAGCTCATTCACATATATTCTTTAACCAAATAATCTCAAGAACTCACATATGTGATTCTTATTCACAAGAAACCAACTTACAAGAACACTCACTTCCTTTATAACTCAAGTACACCTTATGCACTAAACTAAAATTATTTCAAGCCTCTTAACCCATATGTCGATCATACACAAAATCCACAAGATACACTTCTACCATACACTCAAACCTTAACTATTCTTCACTCTTGTTAATGATCACTAGTTCTAGTACATCCTCAAACCACCAAAGTGAAATGAAAAACTAAGTCATCCTTACTACTACCAATCTTGAGTCATCCACCTAGTCATCTTCACAAGAAGATTCACCATGTAACCACTCCCTACAATCTAATAGTGACTTACCATCACTACAACCCATGGAGGATGAACCACCTTTCATAATGCACAAACCTATGTCCATCTTGATGCCTCTCTATAGATCAACGGGCCATCATCATATCGCGACAATCATAATCATGTTTGGCTATGTTTTCAAAAGTTAAGTGAATTTCATAATGAAATGCATCTCATTCTCAAACTCAATCCTTACAACCGGTATACCCATAGTCTATCACTACACAACAAAGCCCTTCACATCCAAAATAATGAAATTTTCTCCTCAATAACATCCTACACTCGTACTCTAATCATCCAATCATTTCCACTTTCTAGAAAGTAAAGAACACAAAGAAGATATTCAAGCTTCAAGTGTTGTTGGGTCACCATAATGTCGTGTCTTTCATTTTTCTTCCACCATGATAGTACTACCACCTCATTTAATATATCCACCTTTGTTCGTCAACATTAACAACCAACAAAACACCCATCAAATCTATAAATTCACAATCATCCACCTTTGTCCCTAAAGGATCACATGCATATCATTTCGACATACCATGCTTGTCATTGTTAGTGCAAATGATATATTAATATACACTATTTTTTCAACCTTTAGTCAACACCTTCCCTCTCCATTCACGCTTATCCTTCTCTATTTTTCCACTTCATGAAATCATTTTCATTCACATCCAAGAGCGTATCGTGTTAATCTTTATCTTATTCTTTTTAACTCTTTTAGAGTATATATTTTGGCATATCTTGCCAAGATATTAGGTGACATTCACCTAGTTTTAAAGTATGTCTCTTTAACAAATCATTCTTATCGTCAACATTTAGTTCGACCTAAAGTCTTATGATAATGTTTATCCTAAAACACCTCAAACATAAAAAGCATACATGATGCTTAACAAATAAACCTTGAGGATTTAGGAATCTCTCAATACTACCCTTGACGAAAGTCTATCTAAATCCAAATCATCATCTTCGTTAGATGATGATACCATAAGGAACATGTCATTCAAAATACGTTAATACTCCGTATCCAAATGACATCTTGGAGGAAGTAATTCTCATAATAATAGTGTATCAATCAATGAACGAATTTTGTTCTTGTTTATTAAGTTAGTGTGATACCGAAGGGTGTTGGTCGAGTCTTAGTCCTTAAGCACAGGTCTTGATTCTCAAGCATGTGTCGGTTGAATCTTATCATTGGTTCCTAAATATTGTTGTGTCTTAAGCATACATCATCATTCTTTTTATCTTGGATTTAGGTTGTTGTTATTAAAATAAGGATTGCATGTGTCTATGTTTCAATTTTTATTTAAAAGTGTCATACTTTAGAGTGCATATACCTAAGACGTGCATGTCTTATTCCTCACTAGTGTCTTGCTATATATATAGCAATCATCATAATTATATATATGTGCACCTATCTGCTAACTTTGTTTTGTAGCACGCATCTATAGCTTGATTCCTTGGTGCCTCAAATAAGGGGGATCATACACCAAGGGGGAGCATTTGCATACTTCTCGCAAGAACAGATCTACACACCTTTTGTGATGTTAAGTCTTTCCAAGAAATTTGATCCATGGATTCTCTAGTAATAAAGGTTTATACAAAGGGTTGCAAGCATCATAGGAGTGAAATGAGCTAGCGGGGCTCGAGTGTATGAAAGTAGATAGGTTGGGGTGATTAAACGGGGTTGACAGGAGCAAGACTTCTCTAGGAATGATGCAAGCTCGCCTTTTTGTTTCAAGAATGAGTGTAGTTAAAGTCTCGCCTATTGGAATAGATGGCTTAGAGTGCCCACCTTTTTGTTTGACAAAAGGGAGATAAGAAGTGTAAACGAGTAACTTATACATTTTACTATGAGTTATAGTTTACATATATTGTCATCATCAAAGAGGGAGAGATTGTTAGTGCAAATATTATGATATTTAATCTATACATTCTCTTTGTGTTTTGGTAATGACAAACCTGTAACTTATAACACATAATGTAAAGTGCTCAAGTTACTCGTAATCACAAATCATCAATGCATTCATACGTCAACATCTCTTGATGTCTCAAGTCTGCTTCAACAACAAATATAAGTTTGCACCCGACGTAAATCACTAAAGGTATGAACAAATAAACTTCAAATTTGTTGGATGATCAAAGATATAATTTTTGTCCTAAACTTTACATTTTTATAAATGTAATAAAACTTTTTTACACAAATAATTAGACAAAGTTTCTTTGTAATTATAAGAAATATTTTAATAAAAATAAATATTTGAAATCAGATTTTCCCTTTTAAAATCAAAAAAACCTGCCCCAGAAAACATTTCTCCAAATCAGGAAAAAATAGGAGCGGCCTATAAGGGGCGGCACCCTGATAGGTATGGGCGACCCCCAGATTGGTAAGGGGGCCGGCTGAGAGATAAGGGGGCCGGTTGAGAGATAAGTGGGCCGACTGCCTATTTTCATCCCAGACTTTGTCTATAAATAATGGAACGTTCCTACATATTTTTCACTCTTTTTCACATAGTTTTTCTCTGTTTTAGAATAGATTACATATCTTTTAATATTTGATTATGTAACTTGTTTAAACATTTGTTTACAAGTGATCCAATCTTTCCTCTCCAAGTGCAAGATAAGAATACTCATAATCGTCAAGATACGATGTATTATAGGTAGTGCATTATTGACATGTGTTACATTCACGATGTATAGATCGAGTCAATGTCTTCCAAACTTATTTATTAGTTGGATCGGGTAGATCGTGTATATATTTAGGTGAGTAAATACTTGTGAGAGCGGTTAGTATTTTAGGCCTCAAAATACAAGTGTGAGTGGTAGATCGTATCTAGCTAAGATTAGAACTCGAAATTTGGCTTAGTGTCAGAAATTGGTGTAAGCCATGTGTGTACGGTTTTCTCCGCCTCGATCTTTTTGACTAGTGATGTAACTATCGAGTGGGATACTCAGGGAGTAGAGTCGGGCGAAGAGGATCTTTGTGACTGAACCACTATAAACCACCGTGTCCGGTTTGCATTTCCTTTTACTAATCTCTTTACATTTATACTCGCATTTATCGCTTTATATTTATACTTTCATTATATAGATAATTGTGTGTTGTGTTTCGTATATAGTTTTTATTATGCTTGTGTCTTGAATAGATATGAATATTATGCTTAAGTTTGTAGTGTTGTGAAACACTTTGATACTATATGTATAGTTAGCGTAGAACTAATATAAACACTCTTCATATTATGTCACGCTTGATCGGCAATTTGATACAAAACATTTAAAGTTTTAAATGGAAACGTATTTACCCCCCCCCCTCTACGGTTTCCATATCTTTATTAAGGTTGTAGCTAACTGCTCTTGAGTCCGATCCATATTAAGTCCACGCTCGAAACCAACACTAGCAGCAAGAGAAAGAATCTCACCTTGAACCCTGCTAAACTCATCACTAGGAAGGAACTTGCTAACCCAGCTATGAAAACCACCCAGAAAGAAAGAAGCAAACTCAGGAGGAGAAGACTTCAAACAAAGAATATCAACATCCTTCTTATCCAAAGAATAATTGTAGCCCTGTATCAAAGCATAAATATTACCAAGGTAAGTTTAGGCTGCAGCAATCTGATCTCCCTATTGAGCATCAAACCTCCGGGCCTGATTCAGGTCAGAGGCAAGACGGGCAGCTTCAGCAGTAAACTGATTCAGGCTCTTAGAAAGAGACTTAATCTTCTTCTTCTGTTCCTTCCCTTTGGCCTTGTCCTTGATAAAAGCAGCATCAGAAGTGATAACCTTATCATTAAGGTTGGCCACCTGCTTCTTCAAACCAGAAACCTTAGACTCTAATCCTTGGAAGGAAGTAAACCTTTGTCGAAAACTCTTCAACCTGGAATCGGTGGATTGAACATACTTGTCATGAGATTTAAGCAGACCCCTGTACCGGGCTAGCAATTCCCCTTCACGTGACATCATCAAGCAATGCAAGACACTCATTTTCCTAGCCAATTATTCATCAGTCAAAGCCTTAATCCAGACCATCTCTCTAGGAGTGGGAAACTGGTCAACGACGATCTTACAAACATTGGGATCCTTGAACATCTCTTTGGTTAGAATACACAGGGTGGGCTTATGCGGACCTTCCCACTGCTCACGACTAACCTCGTAACAATCGACAACAACACCATCCTCAGGATATGCAACATAATTGTTAATACAAATATTCATGTAAAAACGATATTTATATTTAATGATCTTCATGTTTTGATAATAATAAATATAATGCCATACTACGTAAACAAGTTATTTAGTCAAAAGTTTACTTGACAACGACAAATCACTTAAGGTATAAATAAGGCATTATTAAACATAGTTAATGATCAAAGAAAAATATTATCATTTGCATAAACCTTTTCTAATCAAATGATTTAAATAAACACATGATTAAGTATAAGCTAGTTATGTTAATCATTTAAGACAAAATAGGATTAACCATAAGTGGAAACAATCTTTCTAAATCTTTCCAAATCTTCCCAAATCTTGAAGATCTTTCCTTATTAGTGATAAGGAATATTTTACTTCTAGAAGAATCTAATAAACTAGATTTATAAGTACAAAACAATATTTTGTTAAGATTTAGGGTTAATCATAAAAAGAGAAAAGTTGTCCCGGCTGCACCCAATGGATCCAGCAAAACCAAAGGACAGATCCGGCTATGGTGGATCCGTCGATCCATGCGACAGCTGGTTTGGACAAATTTTGAATTTCAAATGTTGTCTATAAATCGCAACCTTAAGTCTTCATTACCCTTCACAAATATTTTTCTCTCTAGCTTTTATCATTTTCATATTCTTTGATCATTATACTTGTTTCATAATCCATTACAAGTGATCAACTCATTCTACTCTTTAGTAAAGAACACTAATTAAGACGTGAAGCTTCAAGTGTTATTATTTTAGTTGTGTCATCAGGGTTGTGATAATCATTTATCTTATATCTCTTATGATGTGTGTTGTGTGTATCATATGTGTATGATAGGTTAGTACTTAGGCCACAAATTACATAGTGTGTTAGATTGGTTCTATCTCGAAGTAGAACTCAATATTTAGCTTAGTATCAGAAAACATGTAAGCGACGTGTATGGTTTTCTCTTCCTAAAGGGAGCTTGTTGACATAGTGAAGAAAACTCTCAAGTTGGGTACTTGAGGAGCGGAGTAGGGCCAAGAGGAGCTTCATAGCCGAACCACTATAAATCATTGTGTCATCGGTTTGATCTTTCCTATCCTTACTTGTGTATACTTTGTAGATTACTTATTTATTTATTACTTTGCTATCATATACACTTGTGTATATCTCTTGAATTCACATAAGTCAACAATCTAAGTCTTATTCATAAAATGGTAAAAACTGTTCAACCCCCCTTCTCTAGTTTCCACAATAATAAGGACAAAAAACAAACAAGAAGAAGTCTTTGTCAACAGCTTCACCGGTAGGATCTTGGGTAGCATAAGTGGGACCAGTAAAAGATCAGGAACGATCGGCACTCCCGGAGGGTATGTCAACAACATCGTTCATAATAGCTTTTCCTCGAGAGTCTGTAGAGATAAAATAATGTAAGAAAAGGAACATCCAAGAGGAAAACACGAAGTAAAGGGATAAGCAAGTACGACGGTTGCTAGGACCTTTAACAGCGGAGGGAGCAGAACCCCCACTATGATTCCCTCTAATAGGAATGGTAGCAGCGGAACATATAGGTGTAATCAATGATATCTCAACATAAGCATCGTCATCATCATCACTCTCTTCATTACTGCTATCACTATCATCAAACAAGTTGAGTCGGGCAGAACTTCCAGAGGAATGAGCCATTGCTGATCTGGTACGCTTGGCAACCTGACTTGAGGCCCTTACAAAAGTAGAGGCCCTTCGCTTCTTGGAAGCCTCGACCTTGGCTAACACCTTGGTGTTTGGAGTAGAAACAGCAACGTCCTGTGGAGTAGGTGTCGGGATGGCATCATTAATGGCAGCTAGAGGAGTACAATAGAAAGAAAGCCTCTAAAGGGTGGGCCTTACATCATGATGAACTTCTTCCTAAACCTCTGATCCAGTCCATTCGGCCAAGCATAAAAAATAGTGCATACCCATAACTGCAACAAAAAGAAAAATTAGTAAAAAATCATAAAGAAGCAAGCACATAAAATAAGATATCCCGCCCCATACCATTTACACTAGAATCCCTTAGGATCAGATCACGGGTACGACTCTTCCAGACTCGACTCAAACCAAACAAGACCAATACCCCCCGGGCATGTCATGCAGCTTCACAACAAAGGCACTCAACCTCTGGACATATGCTTGACTGTAAGAACTAGCTGGAGGCTTCAGATCAGTAATAACCAAGTCCGGATGCCTCTAAGACTTGTAGTCAGGGATAGCCCTCCGATCAATAAAAAACAAACCACTCCTCCAGCCCTTTATACAGGATCTGTTTCATTAATACAAACGAGAGACGATGCATGACGCTTAGCAAAAGAGAACCAATGGCCCTGTTTACAGAGTTTGAAAAACCCTAAAAAGAGTAATAGTCGGCTCAATCTACAGCGACCGATAGAGGATCTCAAAACTGATAACCTTGTTAAGACCTAGAGGACCTAATTGCGAAAAATGGATCCTGAAATGCTTAATAACGGACAGAAGGAAGGTGGAAAAAGGAATACGGACGCTAGAAAAATCAAAGGTGCGATGATAAATCCCAATAGCGTCATCCAAAAGATCGGGCATAACAATATCAGGGGAAGGTAGTCGAGGATGAAGATCGCGGGGAATATTGTACTTTATTACCAACTTATTTAAGTCAGTTTGAATAAGCTTGGAAGTATATACATCCATGTATTTCTTAGCCATTATAAAATAGAGAAAGGGAAAGGAGGATACCTAAAGAAGAGGAAGCCTAAAAAAGAAAGGGCCCGGAGTAGAAAAAATAGCAACGAAATAGAAGGGACAGCTCTAGAGGCAGTGTGTGTTTTTTGCTTCGGAAAGGGTAAAAGACAAATGAAAACAAGAGTAACTATTTACAGGGGGTAAAAACCTAACGGATGCGATGTTTGAATAGCCAAAACATGCATAGGTCGTGACGTACACACCTCCCAAGCCAACCACATCACCAGAAAGCATGTGGCTAAAAGCAAGCCGCGTCACCAAAGGCAGTAGTAAAGTAAATATAATTAGACATCGAAAGGAGAGACCATAAATGCAACACATAACATTAATAGCATTCCTAAAATAATGCAAAGGAACTTGGCACGAGGGAATAAGAAGTCTAGCAACGGCAAGAAGACTTGCCAATAATAGACTAGGAGGACATGATGAGGTATAGTCTCCTCTGAAACCACTGAAGGAGAAACATAGCTAATCACCTTTGCTAAACTAGCAAAGGCCTAAGCCATACATGTACCCCAAAGAAGCTAATGCGTCGAAGGATGATGAAGATGCGGTGAACGAGCGAGTCAACTTACCAAATACGCTTGGCGCTTATTTTTCGGCAATAAATTTTGGTGGCGTATTGGGCTGAAATTCACATGGTTACTCAGAAACGGCCCAACGGTCAAGACTCATTACTATGCTTTGAGCCCTGTCAGTTTTGGGTGTTTCAAGGTCGTTTCGGGCCTTAGAAACACGTTTTTCTATTTTTAGGCTTTATTTTGGTGTTTTTCAATTATGTTTTGTATGGGATTTTGTTTCCTTTGTATTCTAGAACTTATCCTCCTTTATAAGGACGATTTTAGGGTTCTTTCTGGCAGCTTTTGAGAAACCTACGAATTAATTTAATAAGAGAATTTCTCGTCTTAAGAATTTTGGATTAGTTCTTGTGTTTGTGTGGTTTGTTTTTCTATCGATCTGCATTATTGGCATCAGAGCCTTTAGGTGATCCTGTATACACATCGTCGAAAGAAAGCTGAGGTGGTACCAGCACCTCCTGCTCGTGATCCTCGTGATGTAGAGACGATTGAAAGGCTGCAGCAGCGGATCCAAGAACTCGATTTCCAGCAATTACAGTAGGACTCGTCGACAGAAGAGGCGAAATCTGAGTCCAACGTCTGGGACGATGGGCCAGAGTACGTCAATCCTTTTTACAAAAGAAAACCTAGGTGATTCTACTCACTACTTTGACCTTGGAAATTTAATAAA
The DNA here is from genome assembly GCA_026074375.1 of Tanacetum coccineum. Lineage (NCBI taxonomy): Eukaryota > Viridiplantae > Streptophyta > Magnoliopsida > Asterales > Asteraceae > Tanacetum > Tanacetum coccineum. The sequence goes on along the minus strand of BQNB010154105.1, from coordinate 6,428 downwards.
ACGTGATAATTAAATGTAATTTAATTATTTTTGTGCCGGTACTCGTTCTTGATCCTAAAATCTTGCGAGGGCATTTCAGTCACCTTCTGACTGTTTTCGGGTCTCGGTCAAAACTAAAAAGTTGTCAGGAATGTCGTTTTACATCAAATTGCTTTAGATTCCGAATAATGATAACGTGATTTAGCGGCTTGTTTTTGATAAATCAACCTAGGAATAACTTATATCTCCTTTAAAAATTATGAAAATTCTCGGATGTTACATTTATAAAGAGAATTCTACATGCAATAAATAAGCAAAGTATAGACACAAAGTGTCATAACAATACCCATAAAACTAATCCAAATCCAAAAGGCGTCTTTATTGACGAAATGAAAGTTCTCGCCAATAGAAAGACACGCAAAAAGTATCCATAATTCAAATAATGCAATATTCAAGACATAAAAGCAATAAACTCCATGACATCCTATGGTCTCTTTCTAGCCACTTCTCTCTATCTTATTCCCATGATGCTAACCTAAAAATGATGCATAAACGTCAACATTATGTTGGTGAGAGTCATAGGTTTAAGACACGCCAATAACTCGCTTTGAAATCACTGTGATAAATAAAACATAGCATACCAGAACATACAACGAACTATCATACAAGCTAACATGCAATCACATCAACCCACATTGAGACGCTCACGCTCAAACATCACAAACATATCCCTATCCACAACAATGAGATGATCACGCTCACTATTAACAATCCACAACAATGAGACGATCACGCTTACTATTAACAATTCACAACAATGAGATGATCACGCTCACTATTAACAATCCACAACAATGAGACAATCACAGTAACTTCTAACAATCCATCAATGCCTTGAGACGGTCACGCTCAAGTACAACAATACATATCATATTAGCAAGTAGCACATAACATACAATAGTCTCGTATAGCACATGCCTCATTTAAAACACATTATCACAGTAACTAAAACATTTAAACTCATAGCATTATTTTCACCCCAAGAAAACATAAGAAAAAAGGGCTATGAAACTCACCTGATACTTAAGCAATTTACAAACTCTTTGCACAAAACTATACAAACAAACAAATGCATGTTACACGTGACTAAGCCAAAATGATTATGCCCATGTAACAATCATATGATGGATGTCTAAGGTGTTTATTTACCCTCATGGTTCACCTCGACACCATACCCAACATTTACCAATTCGTTTACACACTCTTTCAATGTTCAACAATTTACCCGAAAATGCAAAATTTTAGTGTCACTTTACCATTTTCTAAACCACACCTAATGACCTTTATAAATTTTACCAAAAATCAAACATTAAATATTATGAGTTTACTATCTCCATGATTTTTCCACTAATTTATATCCCCTCTTAAGTGCCCCAAATAAAATCAAACTTTTAACTACTCAGTTTCGGATCTGAACGAACACTAAAAAGTTTGGACATAAAAACCATACTTAGACTCCAAATCAGAAGCTCTCCTTTGGGGGATTTTTAATAGACACATAGAGATAAACTCCTGTTGGTTGGATAATCCTAATTCAAATTTTAAGTGGGGGTTTTACCCCTCGTAAGCTGACCTAAATTTGACCCGTATTTATTGTTTTGACCATTTTTGGTGTAACCAACATTTGAATGACTTCCCGACCTTAAAAACTTTCGAGGCCGGATGTTCTGGAAACTAGACTTTTTGAGCTACATCATAGGAACCGGAATTACATCAATTCATTCTTGTAACCTCTAGATATTCACGAAACAACACAACCATAAATTATGCTCAAACCTAAATCAAGTTTTAACGCGAATTAAGCTTAACCAATTACACCCATAAGCTTCTAATTAAACCCTAATCATTATAACATGTTAATTATATCATTAATTATAGTTGTTATGAAACCCTAATTATCCATCATAATAATTATTACATGTTTTTAATGATAATTAACTCAAAGGATTATAATTTATACCTTAAATCTTCGAATCTTAAACACAAAAATCACCAAACATGAAAAAAATATTTTTTCTTCTTCCTCCTTTGATAAAATTCGGCTGGAACAATCAAAAACAAGGGGGGGAAGGGTTTGGGTTTTAAAAGGTACAAAAAGGTTTAGGATAGAATAACTTATACAATTTTAATTAGAGTAGATTCGTTTCCTTTTTCCCCCTAAAAACCCAAAACCGCCGAACCCTTATCCTTTCTTATTTTTTCTTTTTTATTAATTATTAATTACTTAATTATTTGTATTACCTTAAGTTTTTATAAAAACCTAAGCTTATTTGAGTAAACCTTTTGCGTAAACGAAAATTACAAGTCCTAATAAAAAAAATAACTTTTCATTATTTTTATTAAACCTCACTTACAAAAATAGAAATTCATTTCTTTCTTATTCTAACACAAATCCTATCATACCTAATTTTACTAACACATAAATACGTATACTTAATAATTACTTACACATTACGCAAAACGCGAAAAAAAAAAAACCACAAAAGTCATTTCTTGCCACCAAATGTGAACAAAAGAAACTTAAACACAAATCCATCACCAATTCCAATCCAATGAGACGAGTCACCTCAATGGGATGTGATTACCAACTCTCACACAACCACAGTAACGCATAAAACACATAAACCCATTACATTATAACAGATTCATCAGTCAACACTAACGGTTTGACTAACATGCTTAAGTCATGGTTGTCACAGTAAACCCCTCCTTAGGAATCTCGTCCCCGTAATTAACCAAAATGGTCAACTCAATCATAACCAAACAATTAATCGAGGATACTTACTTTCAAGTAGTCCTCCCATAATCATTGTAACTTCAAAGTTACCCTTTTAATTCCATACTACTTTCACAATAAATTCTACTGCTAACAACTTTGCCTGCCACAAAGTGTACGCATAGCAGCATAACCGCTCCACACGCAAAGAAACATCCAACCTACCTAAAAACCTCGCCCGTCTCGAGGAAACTCGTCAAAACTTAAGTTGCGCAACAAAGTCATTAACAACCCGATCTCTGCAACTCATAAACAAGAACTGTCTTGAAACAAGTTATAATTGTTATCAAGCCTAATGTTTTTTGAGAATCGCTCACTTTAATTTTATTCATATACTAACTTAACTAGAACACACGAAACACATCTAAGGGCATACTAAGGGTCTTACAAGAAACCTTACTGCCCACATCAACTAAAACACTCAATGATCCCATTACCCAACGAACAAAGTGCGGGTACTCAGTTTACCTGAAGTCCTAAAGACCTCGCTTCTAGCCCAAATAGACCTTAACTACCACCATTCTACTACATTTTAACCTCTTAACTTCACGGTCACTATTCTCAACAGGTTCTTTTACAAAACGAAAATTTTTGTCAACCTTGATCTCATCCAATGGCACATGCAGGCTAGGATCCGCCTAACACTTCTTCAGGTTCGACACGTGAAACGTGTCATGGACACCACTCAATTCCTCATGCAATCTCAACCGATAAGCTACAGGACTGATTCTTTCAAGAATCTCAAATGACCCTACATACCTCGGTGCTAACTTACCCTTTATCCCAAAGTGAATATCACCTTTCCAAGGAGACACTTTTAGCATAACCCGATCTCCCACCTCAAACTCTAACGGTTTGCGCCTATTATCAGCATAGCTCTTTTGACGATCTCCCACCGCTTTGGGATTTTCCTTTACCAATACTACCTTATTAGTCATTTCTTGAACTAACTCGGGTCCAATCAAACTACTTCCTCCAATCTCTGCCCATATAACAGGCTATCTACATTTCCTACCATACAAAGCTTCAAACGGAGCACACCGAATGCTCAATTGATAACTACCACCAAAATCAATAACACATGCCCTCATTATATCGTCCAAATTCTAAATCATACGTTCACTTTGTCCATCCGCTTAAGGATGCTAAGCAGTACTCAAATCTAATCGCGTCACTAACACTTTCTGCAGCGTCTGCCAAAACCACAAGGTAAATCATCCATCTATTTAATAAGTTATTCTTTTACGCAGTTTAATTAGGGACAATGCTAAATAGTGGGATCTTATTCTTCCACAAGCTGAATTTGCCTATAACAGGTCGGTTAATCGCTCCACGGGTAAGAGTCCTTTTAAAGTTGTGTATGGACGGAATCTGATTACTCCTCTGGATTTGGTTCTTGTTCTAGAGGTGGGGCGGTTTAGTAAAGAAAGGGCTGACCAGTCTAAGCAGATCAAAGAGTTGCATCAGTCGGTTCAAGAACCGATTATTCGGCATAATGAACAATACAAGGAACATGCGGATAAGCGTCGTAAACAAGTTTTGTATCATGAGGGTGATCTAATTTGGATTCATCTTTGTAAGGAGCGTTTTCTGGCAGGGCGTTTTGGGAAGTTGAAACCGCGAGGAGATGGTCCTTTTCGTGTTCTTAAAAAGATCAACGACAACGCGTATAAGATCGAGCTTCCTGGTCATTATATTGTTTCTGTCACTATTAATGTTGCAGATTTGTCGCCATATAAAGGAGATACTGATGATGATCTAGACTCGGGGTTGAGTCTTTTTCAAGAAGGGAAGGATGATGCAGATGCAGTCAACGAGCAAGTCAACGTACCAAATACGATTGGAGCTTATTTTTCGGCAATAAATTTCGGTGGCGGATTGGGCTGAAATTCACATAGTCACTCGAAAATGGCCCAACGATCAAGACTCATTGCTTTAATATGAGCCCTGTGAGTTTTGGGCCTTTCGGGGTCGTTTGGGGCCACAAAAATGCGTTTTTCTATATTTAGGCTTTTCTTTGGTGTTTTTCAATTATGTTTTGTATAGGATTTTGTTTCCTTTTTATTCTAGAACTTATCCTCTTTTAAAAGGACGATTTTAGGGTTCTCTGTGGTAGCTTTTGAGAAATTTACGAATTAATTAAATAAGATAATTTCTCGTCTTGAGAATTTCGGATTAGTTCTTGTGTTTGTGTGGTTTGTTTTCTATCGATCTACATTAAAGGACGTATCAGGTCTGGAGTCACTAGTGTCATGCCAGAGGATCAAAACCTAAGGAAAATCCTACAGAGTAGTGTACTAGTCTGGACCACTATCCTTAGGCTGACATACAAACGACAACCGGGTCAGCGGATAAAGAGGAAGTACTAACCCAATGACTGCCTTGCTGACCCTAGACGACAACCATCATTCTCGTGTCGTGAGGTAAGGCTCTAGTAGTATAAAGACGGGAAACCCCTCGGGAAGATCCATCACACACACTTTGAACCATACTTTTCTCCTTATATTCTCTCCTCAATTATCTCATACTACCCATACTTACTCTCACGCTAGAGTTGGTCCTGGACTAAAATCTCAAGGAGAGTTAACAACGTTCTTTCTTAATTTCAGCTAAGATATGAAGGAGAAGCATCCGGAGGAGCCGAGCTAAACCAACAATCACAAAGATTGAGGCCCATTTACCAATCCTAACAGGCCTGCATAAATTTGCTTCAACATCACCGTTACAAAAAGATATACCTTAGATAAGGTTCTGTGTTGTAATCTTTAAAGTTTGAACTTTAAAAATACATGGTGAGATCATATGTGGTTTTTTAAAAGTAAAGCTATAACACAACCACAACCTAAAAAAAGAAGAGGCTTGACCAAATACAATCAAATGGTTCCAAAAAGGAGACCAAACCAATAAAGATAAAAAAACAAGCAAACAAACATCCAAAAAGAAACACCAAAAACCAAACCAACCACACATCTAAACATCTTCTGGAGACAAACAAGTACCTGGACTCACGACCCAGTTCGACCAATTAAAGCCAATGCGGGAGCAAGGATTCGAAATCCAAAGAAGAGAAATAACTTGAAGTTGAGAAAAAAGTACGCGCCTTTGATCGTAGATCTTTCCTCTACCCGGAGTGAATAATTTTGTTCCTCCATCTCCAAATTAGCCAAAAAGTTGTCAAACAAACGCCATGAAAGATATTGTTCCTCTATTTGTCATTCAATAATCTTGAGATAATGACCAAATTTGTAATCGACAAATCAAGGGAGGGATGAGAAATCTTCCACCAAGCAAAACATTTTCTCCACAATGAAACAACTTTGGGGCACTTAAAGAATTCATGATGAAGATCTTCAATATGCTTATCGCAAATCTGGAATAGTACTGAAGGGACATCCACGATTTTTATCAAGGTTGGACAAATGAGGAATACGATCTTGAGCTATCCTCCAATCGAGTACATTTGTTTTTTTGGCACCCAAGAATTCTAACCAAAAATAGACCTCGGACCTCTACCTCCAGGAATAAGGTAATGCACATCTATCAGCTTAGATAATTTATTGACAGTAAAAAGAGCATTTGTATTGTACGACCATCTCCAATGATCACGGGAATT
>BQNB010154104.1:0-15562 GCA_026074375.1 Tanacetum coccineum | reverse complement strand
GTATAAATTTTAAGATAGGTAGGTAGTTTTGAGGCTAACGGGTATCGACGTAAAATAAAACGAGAGTTAAGGCGAAACCACGAAGTAAAAACGAATATGATAAAAATAATTCTACATTAAACGGTATACTTTTCTGAAAAGTTTAATTTACGTAAGGTTCAAGACGAATAATTGTTTTAAGCATAGCTCGAATTTAATTAAAACGACGATTTCAATAAAATGTGTAGATGTAAATAAAAGTAACTTGTTTAAAATTTATAAATTAATTATGAGATTAGAAATAGTAGTGACCTTAAATACGAAGGTTTACAGTAAATTGGTTTTAAGTATAACTGGGTTAGGATAAAAAGGGTATAGGGACTAACATGTGTTAGTCCCTATGGACTAACGGTGTAAAGCTATAAGGACTAATGGTGCTAGTCCTTAAGGACTAACGGTGAAATGGTTTAAAATGTATGGTTAAGTGTATTTGGCTAATGGGCTTTTGATCTTGGGTGGGTGTTATGGTTTTGGGTTTGGGCTTTTATAATTGATTTAGGCTTATAACATGGGCTTTTAATTTAATAATTAAGCTTAACAGGCTGACTCGGCCATTTATTTAGGTGCGGATTGGCCCATTTAAGATGCACACGTCTTTGGCTTCGACTTTGACTTTGAATTTTTGACTCTGACTTTGACTTTTCATGCTCTTTCCATTCTCGTGCTCGGTTTTGTTAGTTTTGGCTTTGTTTTTATCCTTAGTCAATATCTGTTACCTGCACAATATACAAAGCAAAACAAACATATATTCGGCATTTTATGTCTGTTTTTGGTCATTTAGGCTCATTTTAATAGGTAAAAGGTATGTGTAATTAAGCACATACCATTAATTTATGAAGTCCAGGCGCGAATACGACGTATTGCCAGAGTTAAATACAGCGTATCTGTCTTTAGTAACAACATTCTTCAAATGTCTTTGTTTTAGTTCCAAAATGCGAGCCTTTTAGCTTATCTTCATAATGTACTCCATAATTACTACAATTCTCAAATATAAACGATTAAGTAACAATTCTTGCAATAATTATATGAAATGGGTTAATTATATGGGATAAATGATGCTATAAAAACCACGTTATTTGATGTCATTACCTAAACACTCCACAGTCATTACACACTAGGGGTTTCCAATCATACAATACCTTAACATTCTTCCTGTAATGAACATCTCCTTCAGTACTCTTATATATAATTTCTATATTATCAACCATTTCTTTTTTTGCATTCACCTCAATCAAAACCCTTGCAAACCTCACCATACCTACTCCTTGCTTACATTTACTAGCAGTCACAGCATCCATTATCTATGGTTTCCCAATCCTGCTAGCAAGTGAACTAATCCCTTTCAGTGTCCAAGCTTCAACAGGAATATTACAAAGACTAACCCATACTGGAACCTTTTCAAGTTCTGTATTATCAAGCTTCAAATCAACACTCTATTTTTGGACCACTAAGGGCTTCCTATTCACCATCCAAGGCCTACTATTAACCACACTATTTAGTCCCTCCTCATGATGAAATTTCATAAAGTAAACACCATTGTTATAGTCCACAATGTCTTTGAACCCATGTCTACTCCACATTCTCTTAAGATTGTACCTCAATTCATTAACAGATATCTTATGTCCAACGAAGAATCCACACAAAGTCAAATCCCATCTTTTAATCCTCTCTGCCACCATAATCTCATCAAACACCACCACTTCAACACCATTTTCATCAAACTCTGTAGGTATGCTTTCATGCTTTCTATCATTATCAACCAAGTTCATAGCTATTGCATCAACAAATGACTTCTTATCAGCTTTCTTACTACTATCATTCACCTTAGTACTACCCTTACTTAATCCCTGCTCATTACATTGTTCCATCCCTTTCACACTCTGCTCCCGTGTTCCATCACACTTAACCCAATCATCTGTACTATCATTTCCTCCATCAACATCATCACATTCCTTACCAACCACATCCTCCATTCTCTCTTCAGTATCTCCTATGGTATCACACTCCCCGTCATCTCTAATATCACCACAATTAACTGACTTCAGATCTGTACCCTTACCATTATTTTTTGATGCAATTTTCTTCTTACTAGTTTTTGTGTTATAAAAATTACGTATAAAATCATCAAATTTCAGTGGAATTTTTGTAGTTCTTTGAGATCTCATTCTTAATTAGGGTTTATAAAATTTAGGGAAAATTGAATAATTTGAAAAAATCTTAATTAATCGCGTTTAGAATACAAAATATACCCATAGTAACACCAATCTAAAGGAAGAACAACACAATAAACCAGAATTGAAGCACAAAATTCAAATTGAATTTTGGCGCCAAAACTCACCGAACCCTAACTATTATATCAATACAACTACAACCTAAAACCTATAACAATGTGATCGGAATAAGGTATAGATCACAGCGATATGCTTTGATTGAAGTTTTAACGGTTAGATTTAATGAAAATGGTGGAAAATTATTGTAATTACTTTTAGCAGGAAATCACCATTTTAGGAGAGAGAAAGTGGTTTTTTAGGGTTATAGACATTATCCGTGACAAGCTTATTATATGGGGGGCATTGATGTTCTTCGAGTGCTACACTTGGGAATGGTTGTTGTCCAGGTGAACTCTTCCTTGTAAAATCTCTACTAAGAAAAAGTCTATTTAATTAGGCGTTTGCTCCAAAAGACATTTTTTTTCCTTAAACTTATATCGTGATTAATTAGACAACTTTTGTGTTAGTCTAGTTATACTTCTATTTGTGTAATGATAATGATTAAGTGTTTTATTGAATCCTTTTTAGATGATTAGTGAGTTTGTTTGATTATCATCTTGTCTATGTTTTTGGTATGAGTTTATTCATAGTTTAGTTTTGAATATCACGTCGTGAAACTATAGTATTCTCATTTATTTGCTTCTCATGTATGACGTTCACAACCGTCTGTTGTGTTTAACAACACGTATTCTTTTTTTATGCGAAACTTTTACATTTAATTAAACCTTGTAGATTTAAACTTGCTCGTATAACATGTTGATATGTTCCATATCTTAGGAATTGTGGACGATTAGATCATCCGTCCCTTTATCTAAAAAGATTTGGGTTGATAGGATGTCGGATGGATTGCTAGAAGATGCCATTTCATTATCATGAATAAAAATGGAAAATTAATTTTTTCAAATGTATCCCCTCCTAAAGGTACGAGGCGTGAATGTTAAACTTGACCAATCAAAGACACAAGTCATGCAAGACACCAAACCATCAACAAAAGCATTGTAATTTCTTTCATAATGCAACTAAACATTGAATGCTAAAAGAAGAATGAGAAATGACTGGGATGAGTAAAACATGCATAATTTCATTACAATCATCCATACCATAAAATTTAGGATTATCCCGCTCATTAAATTGATATGCAATCAAACATCAAACACAGTACGACCCAAAACATTCAAATCCCCTGCAACAAATGAGTTGACAAATCCTGTATTCAAGATATTTAAAATGACTAAAACATCTTCTAACCTCCCTAAACTTTTCAGTTCCACAGCTATATAATTCAAGACGTCTCCTATAACCGCCTTTGTCACATCCTGTTTAGCTCCAACGTAAAAGTATCAACCAAGAAAAAACGTCGCTAATGTTCTTACATGAACATTGTCTGATGCTCTTGCTATCAACAATCTACTGACTCAACGGTGATTTTGGATGTTTCCCACCTCCATTAAACGAATCATATATAAAACTTCGTGAACAGTCCGATAGGGCCAAAGTTAGGTATTTTCATTAACAGACGCTCTGATATTCCTCAGTTAGTGTCTTTTCAAGGACATAGGATTGTCATAGTAAAGGGTGGTACAGGACTATGATTGCTGATAGTTGCTTATCTTAATTTCAGATAGTTGTTAACATTTAGTTCAATCACTTGGTTCCTTTCTCACTTCAGCATTACATGTGGAAACATATGAGGTTTTGAGTTATATTAAATATATGGAATATGTTGTGATAAAGATGGTAGATATAGAAGGTTTATTTTGAATTTGAATTAAAAACATATAGTTTTTACTATAAAGATGATGTTTGAGACTTTCTCTTAAAGATGGTTGTCGACTTCTTGAATATTAATGAAAGGAATAGTATTTTTTACTATAAAGTTTGAAATTTTTTGTTGTGTTAAAGATGGTTAATACACAACATATACTTTGTTCTTGCGGATAATTTATAAACTTTTATTTTCTCTTATCAGATGAACATTCATTTCTTGCATGTTATTAATGCATTCAATAAATATTTGATATAAAATTGATTTACCTTTACCTAAATTTTAGTAAACGACATTCATAAAACAAGCCCGCCTATCATATTTATGTCACCGCAACTTTTAACTTAACACATAAAATTAGCCCGTCCAGCAAACGGGTCATAAAGCTATCTAAAATAAAGTGTGGTGCGATGGCTGAGGTAAAACCTTGACCTTTATCCAAAATAGTTACATAATACAATAGACTAATCTACACAAAGTTTCATGTACATTACAATAAAGAGGTAAACTAAATGCTAAAATTAACTTGCTCGTGTATCAACTTTAGCACAGTCACAATGTCGAGTCGAAAACCCAGGTATACCAAAAAAGGACAGTATAAACTTGCAATATAGTTCTTGCATTTGGATTTATGTATTTATCACAAATCAAATATTTGTTATTATGAACATTACGTATTGTGTATGATCACAATACTGATCATGTAAACTACTTTTGCATCGATTATAAATAAAAAACAAGATATCATGTTGTATTGGTCATGAAGGTATCACATGGAGTTTTAGGAGGATCCAACTTTGATAGACTTAGATGGGGTTGTAGAGCTCACGGGTCCAGCTGATCCCAGAATGGTTTGGTTGTCTGCTATAACAACTCAAGAATTTTCATCAACCTATTTTACTATTATCACAATTGTACGGGGAAATTTTTTGCTTTATTACATTACTTATATATCTCAGTATGTCATAACTAAAGTAGACAAGCTCACGCAACCTATCTATGGCAATCCTGTCTTCATATATGTCAAGCAAACATCATAACATTACGTAATTGTATATCTATCTATGTGCCTTATTACAATGTACATTATTCCTATGCAATGTACCATTACGCAAAGTTAGTATCTAAACAGCTTTAAACCGTTATCGTATAACTCTCAAACCTAATTCATGAAGATTAACATCTTAATTGAATGCACAAGATACTAAAAGCATATGTACAGTAAGTATTAACATCTATTGAAATATAAAATCCCTTTAAATCAAAGTACAATTCCTTAAAAGCTCAGTATACAAGTCATTAAGCTCAATCCCTAAAATAGCCGTTTTTACCTCGTTTCATTTAACTTTTTCACACCTACTTGTTAAAGCAAAGTTTACTACACTCATTTTTACAAGTTGTAACCTTAAATATTTATCATAAGCTTTCATACAGCTTTTTACTCTCAAAACTCTCTAACTAAAAAACACCCAAATTCGCCTATTCAAAACCCATAAATCTAAAACCATGCTAGTGTTCTAACCATGACCTGTTTCATGGCTTTATTATCCATTACTAACCCAAACCAACACTCATTATATGAGTTGTAAAAAATTTTTTTACAATCATATCAAGCCTATTCAATCATTATTTTCATCTATTACTTCATCTATTTACTTTACTTGTACGTAAACATTTCCTAGAAGCACCCCTAATCTACCTAAATTGATTATTTAATCCCGCTTTACTCGTTTTAACCATTAATAAATCCAAATAACCAACCAAGGGCCATATAAACTCATAAAATGAGTTTACCAAATCAATTATTCTATCATTAACTTAGGCAATGTGCAAGGGAAATCAAGAGCCTAGCAAACCTTAACGGAAACCAGAAAAACTAATTATGCCCTAATTGTAACTTTGACCCGTTTCTCAATTTCAAACCATGCTATAACTTAAACAATGACAAAATTCACTTGATAATATCTTTATTTAGCCCTAGGATTTGTATTCCCATCATTCCTAATCAAGAAATTTGCAAAATATAATCCAAGAGAAAGGTCAAGAAAATACCCCTATAAACGAATGGCACTGTTTGAAACCAGTACTCCCATTTCTTCAAATTCTCATCCGTTTTAACCCAAACGGAATTGCTAAGCTTATGCTATTTACTTGTAATCACAGACCTTATACAAACATATTTCATCAGTTCCTTAATCATTTATAACTCAACAATTGTACCTTGTTTAAACCTTTGAAGAACCGTCATAAACGAAATTGACCCTAGTTTGATTCTTATGATCCATTTTACCCCTCTCAATGCTACCATTGTGCAAATGATTCCCAAACATTAACTCTTTCTAGAAACTCTTCAGCAGCTTATACACCTATTAGACCAATTTCTTGAGTCAATTTATGGGACACATGGCCGTCTCTATGTCCTCTTCAGCTCGCGGTATACACAACCACAAACACACTCATCACAGCTTACTTTCATAGACCTTACACCATTGATTTCTAGCTTCTACACATCATTCCCTAGACCCCTATATGTATCAGAGAAGATCACATACACCTTGCATTACCTCATTATTATCCTTCAATGGTATAAATAGGGGCCTTGTGCTGGTTCATATCTTCTTCAATCTCCCCATCTCGCAAAAACCCCCCCCCCCCCCCTTCTCTCTCTCCCCCCATAACCCTTATAGTAGCAATCCTTGCTCAATATGAATTCTAATAGATCTTAAGAAGTCTCAAGTACAAAAACAGAAAAGAATGTACAAGAAATGAAGCCAGGGAGTCGGTACTCTAGCCGTACGGGGGGACAAAAAGAACGAATCGTCCCGATTCTGTTCTCGTTTCCACATTTTGCTCCTTGAAGTCTCTAAACCGTTGAATGTTCTACTTAATGCTACTCCACCCTGTATAATGTTCATACTTCTTCTTAATAGTACTCTTTGTAAAGTTCTATATACTCAATTCATTGTCTCATTTTCCATTTGAATCCAAAACCTACACCCGAAACCCTAATTTCGTGTTTTCTTAATAAACTGTTATAATGATTAAATATTGTTATAATCATATCCTAAGCCATAATGCTTAATAATCTTAAAGTATAACATACTTTATTGTTTAATGAAAGGACAATTTGAACCATTAACCCGTGCGTTTACGTTTTGAAACCCTAATTTGACCCGTTTTGCTTCCTAGCTTAACGAATCATTATTTTAAACTTGTGTTGTGTTAAAACTTTATATTTTAGTTTATTATAACTTATAAAAGCCTATTGAAATGTTAAAATAAGCTTGCATGGCAATTTGGACATGTTTTGTAATTATAATCCATGCAAGGGGTATATTTCGTAACTTTTAGAAACTTATAACTAAAAGGACTAAAAGAGTCATTTTATCAAAGTTATAACTCCAGGGATCTATTATGTCACTTTTCAAAGTCCAAGGTTTACTTGGTATATCTTTCAAAGTTGAAGGACCAAAGTCGTAAAAATGCAAACTTCAAGGACCCATTTGCAATTTCCTAGAACCCCAGGGTTTAAAATGTAACATTTTGAAAAAGTATAAAATCATGTTTAAAACCTTACCATACATAACTTTAAATAACGCTTCTCTGTGCCTTCTTTTTCTTTTGTTTTCTTTTCAACATTCGCAGATATTGCATTAAAACACTTAAAAACCGATTATTCGTTTCACAATACTAGGAAAAGGTAACTTCATATTAAGGTGTTCATTTGGTATTACTGTTCTGACCTGAGTTGGTTGGGTTTATGATTTAAAGTGCCCTATGCTCCTCAAACGTTTACTAATGTATTCTGACATTTATGATAATGGGCGTTCCGAATCAGTGATACTAATTAATTTCCAACTTCTTCATCAAATCCATAGTATACTTTAACAACCAAAGTCTCTAATAGTAAATTTCCTTAAGACTTGGATATTCTACCAGGTTGTGTGAGTGGTTATTTCTATCAATTTTACTATATCCAACATTCCCCAGTTAAGATTGCTGATAAGGTCGCAGGCTTTTATTTCAGATTTTATTACATCTACTCTACCAGGCGAAGTCACAACCCTCAGCTTGACGTCTATTTTAACATGTATTTATAAACCATAGCGTAGGGGATCACATGCTTTGTTACAAACTCTTTTACATACCTGTTTATCTTATAACAATGTGATTACTTTTCAAAGGCTTAAAGAATTCATAACCCCATATTTCAATCTTTTGACATACATTTATAAAATCCTGTTGAGATAGCCCCTTGAGTGTGTTTTATAAACCATGATAAATGGCAAGTGTTTCTAAATGTATGCTATACCAAGATTTTATTATTGCCTTAAGTCAGCTTCCCAGTGCCATTATGTCCATTAGGAATCATTAATTACTTGCATTGCGAGTGAACGCGGAATTTTATGAATAGCATCTATTGGGCATGAGGCTCCACGTGTATACCCATGCTTGGGGTGCCAAACGACACTGTATTTGTCCTAATAGGTACTCTGCACAGTTATCTTTTCACCGGGGACATCTGTCCCTAACCATATTTCACTGCCGGTGATTTCACATGTTAATGTATTGATGGCATGAGTTTAGGCTATTAACTAATATATGTTATCCTCTGATTTTCATGATATTGTACTTCGTTACAATTGATCTACCATAATAATGACTTGCATTCAACCGATATGATAAATATTCAACTGTTTTCCCAAGATAATATTGTTCTCCTATGATATTTTAAATTTCTCCATGATAATTATCGCCTAGTAATGCCTAATATTTTCCATATAATAACCTTGTATTTCAACTATTACATTTCAGAAACCTATGAATTCACTCACACTTTGTGTTTTGACCTTTTTTTAGCATGTTTATACTAAGGTAATTAAGCAAGTTGCGGCTAGGAGTTGGCATGGACTCCAAAGGGATGGCTGAAACTGTTATCATTCAATCACATGTGTTTTTAGTTTTGAGGACCTCAGACAAACTCCCCCCCCAACCCCCACCCCCCCAAGACCATCAATTTGTAAAACTCTGATTATAATGAATGATAACTAAATTTTTCCTAAGACACGGGCGTTTAAAGTGGTTTTTCTATGATTATGATTGTTGTATCCAGAAGTAAACCCAGATTAAGCTTCCGACTGTCTATATTGTTAAAAAAAATGGGTGTGTGTTACAGAATGGGTATCCAGCGCCATGGTTATAGAGAACTAGGATTCAAAACTCTTTAACTATAACCACATTTCTTTTTCTGCATCAAGTCTCCTGTAGCAACAGATAAATATACCAACCTAACCAAAACACTACCCCCATCAAGATACATTCCGGATGAACAAGGTATGCTACAATATACATATCTATTTTGTACTGCATTACATAAATAACTTATTGTTGTTAGACTGTACAGATTCTTTCCACAACCGACTCTACTTGCGCTATTAGGATGCTTTAGGATGCTTTTTCCTCTATGAATATTCTTAACTATACTTCGGTCTCATCAGATTCTTTCACAGCTTCATTGGGAAGAAATTCTTTTAACTCTTCAAAAAACTCTACAGATAATATAATCCCACCAGTATTCTTACCTTTCTACAATAATCCTTGTTTGAAGAACGTACAAGCATTTTATGCTAAGGAATTACTTATTTCATCACCAGATCATATTACTCCACCAGCTATTTTGACTCCATGTCCAGTATTACCACCATCATTACTATTTGATCCTCGATATATCTTTGTTCTTGAAGAACTACTACCACCTAAAAAGCAAATCCATTCTCTATCTTCTTCCTCAACTACGTTATCTAATTCATCTCATAATCAAACCTGTGATTTGATATCACCATCTTCCTCAGTTTATACACCTACCCCTCCTTAGATATTTGAAATAGGAAAATGTTCAATTAAGATGTATCTGAAGCATCATGAGGAACAAATCGAAGATATTTTGAATTACTTAGAAGAACTCTCTTTTCACCGCATTGAGAAAATGGAAGAAGGACGTATTAATGGTAACGAACTAAAGACTGAACTCAAGGAAATCCGTACTCAGATTATCAAACATCAAAAGAAACGGTTAGGGCAAAAGGATCTACCGGCTCAGAATCAACAAACTCTTAGAATAGTTATAGCTTTATCCTAGCCACGAGATGTGTGGTATAAATAAAAACGCTTGTCAAATCTTGACTATGTACAGTAAGAAGGCAAGTTATTTATAAAGGCAATCCCATTTCGTATCTTATTGTTTCCAGCTTATCGCTCTTTCATCATCATTTCCACCAATTGCATCATTATCTCTGTCTTCATGAAACATACCATAACTTCTAAGTGCTTAAAATCCAAATATAAGCATTTCTCTAAGCATTTTAAGCATCACATTCTCTTTTATTACTTAGGATATCATTCTTACTACGTGTTATCTTCAGTTGATAGAATGCCTCTCAAAAGGACGTCAACATCCGAAACACCAGCCATAACTTTAGATGTCATCCGGCAACTAGTGGCTGATAGTGTTGCTACTGCTTTAAAAGCACAAGCTGCTAACATGGCAAATACTGACAATACTAACAAGAACACCAGGAGAAGCGGAACTCTAATAGCAAGAAAAGGAATCAACAATCACAAAAGAAAGTTTGAAGATAGAGGAAACACCACCACCAACAACAATTATCCCAAACACAACAACAATCACTCCAACAATCACATTAACAAAAATAACTACCCAGATAACCACAACAAAAACAACCATGATTACTACCAATAGCAGCATAGAAGACAAGAAACTATTAGGACTTATCCTGCCAAAAAATACCATGGAAACCTCCCTTTGTGTACAAGATGCACCCTACATCACACAGGAGTTTGCACTGTCAAGTGTCGAATTTGCAACAAAGTGGGTCATTTGACCAGGAACTGCAGAAGCAAAGGACCAGCCACGGGAAGCAACCTGCTATCAGTATCTGTAACTTGTCATGCTTGTGGAGAGAAAGGGCATTACAAAAGTCAATGCTCAAAAATAAACAATAGTACTTTTCACGTTTCTAAGAAAAACTTATGTGACGAATCCCTCATCATTCCAAAGAAAGAAATTTGGCTTGATGATAATGGATCAGATAATAAAACGCGATTCTGTGCAAGAAACCAATGATCATAAATGAAAATTAGAAGATAAGAGAAACACCATCGACAATAACTACCCCAAATACCACAACAACAATAAAATGTCACTTCATAATCGCAAAAATGAAAACTACCAAAATAACCACAACAATCACAACCCGTAACGAGAAACCACCACCAGCAAATAGAAACAAGAAACTGTTAGGACTATCCCTCCAAAAGATACCATGGAAACCCTCCTTTGGTACAAAATGCACCCTGCATCACACAGGAGATTGCACTGTCAAGTGTCGAACTTGCAACAAAGTGGGTCATCTGACCAGAAACTGCAGAGACAAAAGATCAACCGCTGAAAACAACTCTTGAGGATATTCAAGTTCATCAGAATTTTTTTCAATCTAAAAACTCCGATCATTAAGCTACAATCTTTGTCAAATTGTTCTTTTTATCCTACAACAAGATACGTAACATAATATTACAACTCTTTTAAAAGTATCGTATTAAAGTTTAATGCCATGAAAGAATAAAGGTGATGATTTCTTTACATCTATGTATCTAATGGTATCAAAAGTTGTCATCATGTGTCAATTCCATCGATTCTATTATGTTTAACTCTGAATACTCTCCTCATACCTTTGCAACAAAAATTTTCATCCTCGATTATATGGGCATCAGTACAATCAACATCTCAATATTATGTAACCATTCATTACCATATCATGTTTTTATGCTTAGGTAAGACGATTTATGATCATCTTATTGAAATGAATTAGAATGCTTCTTCATTTGAATAAGGAAATTATAAATCTCTGAACTATGAATTTATAAATTCTCAGTTACAAGGAGTTGAACGCTTCTTTTGTAAGTGATAAATTATAAATAAGTAGGCTTAAGTATATAACATATGTACAAACAAGTTTCTTTCAATCCGTTTGTACAAACAATTCCTTAATCATTATCTTCATTTTCATCATTACCTTCATCATCTGTGCATTTAAAAATCTGTATCTCACGTGATTAGCAACTCTCATACAAATTTACAATCATTCCTTGACATCACTCATTCCATGATCTCCGTATTCTAAAATTTTCTCTTATATTCTGCAACGTAATAACAAGGAAACACACAAGAATCTATACAATGTCAAATGATTTCAATACCACTAGGTATGAAAATTTCGACAAAGACTTGTGATAGCATTCTTATTTGATGTTGACTTTTAAAGGTTAATGAATAACGATTCTTTACGATCAGAGTGGCGCAGCAGAAGCGTGGTAGGCCCATAACCCACAGGTTCCGTAAATCGAAGTATTTCATCACCCAGATTCTAATCTGGAGAAATTCTATTTGCTATCATCAAAATGTGTGGTCTTGAAAAATAAGTAGATTGTGTGAAAGGAGGTAATTATAATTATGGTGTACAACATAATTATAAATGCATCACACACGTGAACATGTCTTGATTAACCTAAATTCATACCCAATACCTATCTCTAAACGATACCACTACAACTTTCAACTAAATCATGGGACGAGATTTTTGTAAAGGTAGACTTAACAACCTAATAAGTTTTTATCAAAGCAAAACCTATTTTAACTATAAATCACAATTGTACAGGGAAATGTTTTCACTTCTATACTTTACCTGTATTGTCATATCTCAGTATTAATGTAACTTACATAACTAAAAGTAGACGGAGCGCACGCAACCTATCTATGGCAATCCTGTCTTCATATATGTCAAGCAAACCTCATAACATGTCAAGTCAATATCATCATATTCTTTTTACAAGGTACATTATTCCTATAATGTACTATTCACAATGTTATATCAAAACGGGCTTTAAACCGTTATCGTATACCTCTAAACCCTAAATTCCATGAAAGGTTAATATCTAAAGTGAATGTACAAGCTACTAAAGCATATATACAAGTAACATAATGTCTCATTTGAAATATATACTCCCTCCAAGTCAAGTATAAGTTTTCAAAGCACAATGTACAAGTCATTAATGCACAATATCCAAAATAGCCATTTTACCTCCATTTTCCTAAGAATCTTGTACAATCTATTAAGTACGAGTTACAAGAAAGTCATACACTTCATTTACAATCCATATTCATTCTCATTCCATGAAATTACAAGAATTTCAAGTTAGAAACCCTAACCCTAGCTAAATACTACACTGTGACTCGTTTCTTTGTTTTTATCCAGTGTAAACTTAAACCAATACTCAAATAAGTTGTAATAACTTATTTTACAATCATATAAATCCTATTCAATCCTTATTTCATCATTATTTTATCATCTTACCTCATTTGTACGTAAAACATATCCGAGAAACCCTAAATGTACCTAATTGGTTCATTTGACCCGTTTACTCGTTTATAACCATTCTAATCCTGAACAATCAACCAAGATCCATTGTAAACTCATAATATGAGTTTACAAATCATTATCTATCATTATCTTGGCACTGTACAAAAGATTGAAGGTTAAGAAACCTTAATGTACCCATTACGAGCCCTAATCCAACCCACGGCTTACACTTTCCATTTTGACCCATTTTAGCTTAAACCACCAATCAAATTTCTTTAGTAAACCTTTATAAAATGTCCAAGATCAGTATTCTATCATTCTTGATCAATCATACATGAATTATAAGCCAAGAAAAGCCAAGAAACCCTAATCGAACCTAAAGTGAACCCACGACCTTACTTACTCAATTTCGACCCATTTTAAACCAAGCCACCTATCATTTTTTGTCAAGTATCCAAGATATAAACCTTGTAAACCCATATTAGCATTCATGTTGTAAGCATGCTCAAAATCTAAGCCTTGAATTCACAAGAAAACCCTAAACCGCACCTTTTGGAACCTGCGACTTCATTTCTTCATTTTAGACCCATTTTAACCTAAACCTATTGCTAATAAACTTATTTAAAAACCTTGAGGACATATTCTAACTATCCTTGATCATTGTGCTCGAAATGTAAGAAAGAAAACTTAAGAAAAACCCTTATCGAACCAAATCAGACCCGCACCCATTCCTTGCCTATTTTGCGACCCATTTAGACTCACCCATGTGCAAGATACCACCAAGAATTTCTTCTAGATGCATTGTAGCAGCTTACCCATTTGCTTATACCATTCCTTAGTCCAAATTCAGTCCACATGACCCTCTTTTAAACCACAACAGCCGCAACAACAATCAAAGGCAGCCAACACTTCAAACCTACAATTTAGACCTCCACAACCCATCGTCTAGCTGCTACACATCATGTTCTAGCTCTCCCATGTGTCAAGGCCAGAAATAAAGTGTTGCTTACTCCTCTAGTACTCAAACGACTATAAATAGAGCCTTATAGCTCATTTAAACTCGCACCCACCTTCATCTTTCTATAACCCATTAGGCAGCAATCCTTTTCTCCCTTACGATCCTAGGATCATTAAAGAAGTTCAAGAAGTGAAGCCTTGAAGAATTGAAGCCCTGGAGTAAAGATACAAGGCGTACGAGTGGAAATACTACCCGAAATGACCCATTTCCACCATTGTTGACCATTGAAGCTCAAACCCAGGTTCTAGACGTTCTACTTCTGCTACTACACCCTTATAATGTTCATTTGATCCTAAATATACTCTTGTTAAAGTTTCATAACTCAATTCATGCTCATTTTCCATTTCGATCCAAAACCGTACACCCGAAACCCTAATTTTGCGTTTTTCTTAAAACTAAATGTTATAATGATTAAATATTGTTATAATCTATCCTAGAATTCTTAACTAATGTTAAAATAACAACTTTATTGATTAATGAAGGAATTTGAACTTAAAACCCGCGCGTTTACGTTTTGAAACCCTAATTCGACCCGTTTTGCTTCCTAGCTTAACGAATCGTTATTTTAAACTTGTGTTGCTTTAAAACTTCATATTTTAGTTTATTGTAACTTATAAATGTCTATTGAAATGTTAAACTAAGCTTGCATGGCAATTTGGACATGTTTTGTAATTATAATCCATGCAAGGGGTATATATCGTAACTTTCAGAAACTTATAACTAAAAGGGCTGAATATGTCATTTTATCAAAGTTATAACTATAGGGGTCTATTATGTCACTTTTCAAAGTCCAAGGTTTATTTGGTATATCTTTAAAACTTGAAGGATCAAAGTCGTAAAAATGCAAACCCCAAGGGCCTAATTGCAATTTTCCAAACCCTAGGGTCTAAAATATAACATTTTGAAAAAGTGTAAAATCATATTCAAAACATTACACAAGGATATAGAAAATGGCTCGAAAAGAGGCGTTTAAAAAACATTGTTCCATTCAAAGAAGTTTCAGAGTAAACAACATACGTCCCACAGGATCGTT